>VZTH01008332.1:253066-283102 GCA_013397815.1 Aleadryas rufinucha | reverse complement strand
CGGTTCCCCCGCCCCCCTGACGGGGCCCGCTCCCCCCCCCCGGGGCCCCCGCCCCGCCCCGGGCCCCGCCCCGGGCCCGCCCCGCTACTGCTACCGCTACCGCCACCGCTACCGCCACCGCTACTGCCGGCCGGCACCGCCGGGCTCCCCCAGGGCTCCCCCAGGGCTCCCCCCGGCGCGGGGACCGTGCGGCGACTGCCGCTCCGCAGCCCTCGGAAGGCTCTCGCCCGCCCGCCCGGTGGGCGCGATCCCTGCCGCTGCCCCCGCTCCGGAGCTGCCGGGAGGTGCCGGTTCCCGACCGGCAGCTCTGCGGCTCGGGGGGGGTCACCTAAGTTCTCGCCGAGGTTTGCTCGGAGAGGCACAGGCCTGCGCCAGCGGGGAGATTCTCAGGGAGCCTTTTAAAGGCGTCCCGGCGCGGGATGTCACCGCCGGTAGCTGGCGAATGGCTTTTCCGCTTTCTTCACGCGCCTGCATCCACAAATTTTCAAATCAGCCCACCCGAGACACTTAACTTATTTTTTTTCCGCAAGAAGTGAACGTTTAGCAAAATATTCCCTTCCATTATGGTCTACCTCCAAGGGGTGAAGCAGTGGAACTATGCCCACTAGCTCCTTCCAATTTCCTGTAGTGTCTTCACTTACTAAATGCCCCCTAGATCTAGAATCTAGATTATTCTAGAATCATAGAATCATTAAGGTTGGAAAAGACTTCCAGGATTATTCAGTCCAACATTTCGCCGAACACCACCACGCCCCCTGAATTTAAGCTGCCCCCTTAACTTATTAAATGCCCCACCCTGCCAAGCACAAACCAGCCGTGCCCCATTTTCTCATGTTTCATTTCCAGATACACCTTTTCCTCAACCAGTGCTTGTAGCAGACAGTGTGTCCAGGCTGACACTACTGAGTCAGGCAGATAAGGATCCTTTTCCTTGGAAACCTTCCGTGTTTCCATCTTTAGTAGGTACATGAACAAGTTGTTCTATCAAATCCGCAGCCTTGCCTAAAGGTGCCCCTGGTCTGACCCCAGCTCAATCAGAGTCAATGGCTAAGGTGTGATACTGTTGCACGTTAAATAAGGGCATCTTCCATTCGTGTTTTCCATCAAAAGAGTAAATTCTGCTCCTTCTGGCATTGGAGAAGCCTTGGTTAAGCTACTGGATGACATTTTGGGCATTAGACCTTAGTAAAGATACCACATGGAGAGAATCCATAGGAAAATGGGCAACAAAACCTGGTCAGAAAAGTGTGTCCTTCTACAAAGACTGGCTTTTGTTTTGTCAGAGGGAAAAGTGTAGGGGAAGAGGACATAGTTGTGGTGCCCTGATACACAAAAGGTCACAGAAGATTGCTCCTCCTCTGTAGAGAGGGTAACAAACTTTGTTCTTTCGCAAATATTAAATATAATCTAGATAATTTGGAATCAATAGATTTTGTGGTAAGGAAATCCTACAGTAGCTTATCCAGGGGTACTAGAGTCTTTTTAATAGATGAGAAAGATTTCTTTTAGCAAGTCTTAGTCTTGCAGTTGTGCTCAGCATCCAAGACCTAAAAGCCTTTCAAAGTCTTCATTATGGTGCTGCCAACCCAGGCAGGAGCGGGGGTTGCCTGGAAAATTTCATGTTCTTGTCCAGAACCTTAGCACTCTTTAAAATTGCATCCAAATGTTCAGTTCTGCTGCTGTGGGCGGCTCTTAAGGAGTCAACCAGCAGTGTCCAACTTTGTGCACAGGGTGAAGCAGGTAAAAGCTGTGCTCAGCATGCCCTGGCCACAGCAGGTGTAGCAGCACCTTGCTGGCTGGGTGAGGTGTATCCTCAAGGAGAAGCAGGGAGAAACACAAACCTCTCCCTACTGCAGACTTCATCTCCAGACTTCTTCTGGAGTGTCTTCTGTGGCTTTCCTCTGCCATGGTCTCTGCTGTCTTCAGCTAACTACCCATCATGCAAGGGTGTCCCATGCCAGGAGTCACTGCCTCGTGCAGAATTGAGGCACATCCAAGGGCCAAGGCAGGGAAGAGGCTGAGGAACAAGAAGAACAGGTGAAGGGCGAGGGAAAAGTTCAGATATAAAGAAAAATGCAGGCAGGAAGTCAACGTGCTTACCTTTCAAAGTAAAGAATTAATTTTTTTTATATGTATGGAAATGATAGGACTACTTTGGTTTCAAGGATCCTGCAAGATGGAGAGAAGAAATGTGGGCATGATGTTACAGCATAACGAAAGAAAAGCAATAAATAAAAAAACACAGGAAAGAAAATGATGATGGCAAAAATAGAGAGTCCTTAGAGCAGACCTTTAAAGAGAAAGATCAGCAAAATCTAGAGTATAAAAAGAGACATGCAGGTGTAGTAGAACTAGCCAGGATCCCAGGAGCAGAGACAGAGCACAGTCAAACTGAGGGAGTAAAACAGACAGTGCATGGGCTAATGCATGGTACACTTCAGAATTCACTTTCATGTGTTGGTTCTTTCACCATCTAAGTTTCTAGTAGCTCATTACTCTGACAAGGGCATAAGTCAAGTAGTTGAAATAAAGTAAAGCTAAACTATTAACAGTTAAGTCCCATCTTGCTTCTTTGTATGTTGTTTTTCTTTTTGAAGGAAAGGGTCTGGCTTAATGTATGAGAAAGGTTAGAAGTTTTCAAGAAGCAAGGAAAACACTGTTACACTCAGGAAACTTTAGCTGAACTGCAATAAACCCAGAAAAACAACACCTATTTTTACATAAGAATAGAAAATAAATCCTTACCACACATTTACGTCTATAACCAGATGTTAAAAGCTAGTCCCAAAATTGTGCACCAGCCAAAAGGGATGGCCAGGGGACAGGGCCCATATCATCTGAATGGGAGGGTGGTATGTTCCTGTCTTCTGGGAGTGGAGTTGTGCTGTGACTGAGACGGCTGGTGGAAAATCTTCAAATAAAAATCATGGGGTTCATCTGGACAGCAACTTTGCTGTCCATGAACTGAAATCTGCAGAAAATACTGCAGGAGAAGAGATGGGTTGTTTTTTTCTTTAAACACAATTCTGTGGCAGATATTTCAGTTTGCAGTAGGACCTGTTAAATGTGCAGTTCGCTTGCTGGAGGTAAGGGAAGGAACCTAGAGAAAGCAGAAAGTAAAACATATATAAATGTACAGAGATCTACATAAAGGGAGCTAATTGCAGGTCCAAGGACTTCTGTTGGTCTATAAAAAACAAATTGCTGCCTAAAGAGATGTCATCATCTAGGTATCTGTTGCAGAGAAAATACCCTGCAGAACTCATAGGCTTAGGAGATACTATAATTAAGGCTGGTGTGCAGCTGAGATTTATTTTTCCTTGTGAGTATGGTTCTATGGTACTATACTGCTGTCCTTGTGAATATGGTCTTTATCTGTGTGATGATAAGCAATTTTACCCATACAGTGTCATTTAGGGAAAGGCTTTATTTGTCCTGAAAATAATGTGTAATGAGAGTTGCTTTCTTTGGGATTCTGACTTGCTGCAGTGTTGTAGTGGAAGCAGTAACAGAAGCTTTGCCTTGGTGTTAAAATGGTTAAGTCTGACTTGAAGACCTGGTTTCCAATATGACTTCTCTCATGAAGAAGATTCTGGATAATGTTACAAGAGAGACTGCAAAACATTCCTAAGTGAAAAAAACTATCTCTAAGAAAGTTTGTAATAGGAATAGAGAGTAAATCAATGTATAGCCCTGCATATGGAATAATTATGAGGGCAGTAAATACTCAACAGCTGCTTACTCCATGGAACTTGCCTGTCCTTCATACTGAATGAAGAACTGTGCAGGAAAAATGTCCACATAAAAAAAGACCATGTCATTATGCATACACATGAGGGGCAGAACTGACATTATACACCATCCCCCCCACCCCCCCAATAATTAGCAATAATAATTAGCAATTAGTTAATTGCTAATTATTATTGCTTAATAATTAGCAATTAACTTTGCTAATTATTAACCTTTAAGTGATTACTTTCCTAAATTTTGGAGCTTGATTTCACAAGCATGCAAGGAAGAGTTGAGAAGGGAAGGATGAGATTGTGCTCAATACCACACATCTGGAACACAACCTGCATGAGAGCAAATGGACGTCTGGAGGGAATACTGAGACTGATGGGATATGTGTTTCCTGCTGTCACTGGAAGTGTGACATCCCATAATCCAGGTCATTAAAGAAGATGTTAAATACTGTGGGCCCCAGCATAAACCCTACCAGACACCACTAATGACTGGCCTCCAGCTGGACATTGTGCTCTGTAGGAGAACCCTCTGGGCCTCACAGTTCAGTCAGCTTTCATTCCACTTCACTGCCCACGTCACAGAGCCTATGCTTCACCCATTTTTCCATGAGGGCGTTACTGGAGACTCTGTCAAAAGCCTTAATGAAGTCAAGATAAATATCATCCACTGCTCCATCCTCATCCACTGAACTAGTCTTACTGTAGAAGGCTATCATGTTGGTCAAGCCTATCCTTGTCTTCATAAGTCCAAATGGACTACTCCAAATCATCTTTCTGTGTTTGGAAATGGTTTCTGGGATAATTTGTTCCATTACCTTGTTTTCAGGAACTGAGGTGGGGCTGACAGACCTGTAGTTCCCCAATCCTCCTCCTTGCCCTTCTGAAAGACAAATTGATAATTACTTTTTTCTTGTTGTCAGGAACCTCTCCCAGTCTCCATGACCTTTCACAGATTATCAACAGTGGCCACATGGTGACATTGGCCAGCTCCCTCTGCACTTGTGGGTACATCCTGTCAGATCCCAAGAACCTGTATATATTTCGGTTGTTAAGATGTTCCTCAATTTGGTCCTCCTCTACCTAGAGTAAATCCTCTTTCCTCTAGACCTTCCTACTGGTGTCTCAGAGAGCTGAGATTCCTGAAGGCAAATCTTGCCAATAAAGACTAAGGCAAGGAAGACATTCTGTACCTCAGCCTGTTCCATGTCCTTTGTCACCAAGTCCCTTTCTCCTTGCAGCAGTGGGCCCGTATTTTCCTTCATCTTCCCTTTGCTGTTGACATACTTAGAGAAGCTCTTCTTCTTGCCTTCCACATCCCTCTCCAGATTCAACTTCACAAGGCCTTTGGCTTTCCTAACCCCCTCCTTGAATGCTTGGACAGCATCTCCACATTATTGCTGGGCCCCTTGTCACTGCTTCCACCTCTCACAATTTCCTTTGAGTCAGGAAGTCCTTGTTCATCTATGCCAGCCTCTTGTTGCCTTTGCTTGATTTTTGGCTCATTAGGGTGAGCCTGTCTTTAAGGTGGAGGAGGTCATCTCTGAAAAGCAACTGATCTGGTCTCCTCTTCAGGACAGTCTCCCATGGGATACTTCCAATCAGATAATTGAAAAAGCCAAAATCTGCTCTCTTTCAGTCTGTGTTGTGATGCTCTTTTCTGCCTTGCTCCCTCCACTCATAATTGCTATCCTAGGATGACATCTTCTGAATCTCTGCTAAACAATTGTGAGCTGAGATGTTTAGTATGTTTTACTTTCAGGAAAAAAAATCAGAAGAATTGTATTCAATTTACCCTTGACCAGATTTCAAGGCTTTACTTCAAAGAAAAGCCTGTCAGATTTTTTAAAGGCAGCTTGTTTTCCTTTGCCTTGCTTCTCAAGAGGTTTCTGTGTGAAATTTCAGACCAAACTATTTAGCTTTTAGAAGGCTGAAAACCTGTGTCTCAGAATAAGAAATGCTGGATAACCTTAAGTATAGTCATGTCTACCCTCCCAGAGAGTAATATACTGGCATCCCTTCTAGGGAGCTTTTTGAGAATAAACATAAATGCTTAAAACGTGAGCAATTTCATTAATCACATCTGCACTTCTAAAATTTACAGGGATTATTATTATATTTTCTAGGATATAGACCAAATTTTAAAAAACAGAGAAATGAAACTAAAACTAAATTGACTTCCTTAATCTGTAAATTCTTCTAAGAATGAGATGTGAGAATTTAGAAGTGAAATTACTGTTACGAGAAGCATGTGATCTAGTTACTGCATGTATTTTCTTAACAGTTTCTGGAAAAATTTAAAGGATTATAATCCCTTAATTTTTAAAAGGCATCAACCTTGAAATGTCCTTGCCATAAAATTATTTATACATGAACACATTTTTTTTTATTAAGCCATCCCTCCTATTTCAGTTGTTTCAGAGAAAGCAGGTGACCACCTAACTAGAGCAAGGACATAGAGTTACAAAGCATCACTTTGTAGCATCTCCTCATTATTCCTGTGTAACATCCATTAAAACTAATTATCTAAAGAACTGTATGGTGAGGAAATGATTGCCTGTTTCAGATGAGTTTACTTTTCAGGGTTAATGATTTTTTTTTTAACCCTAGGCAAGGTTATCACAATCTGTTGATACTCCAAAAGAATTTCAGTTCTTCGCATGTATTTGTAGCCATGTATTTGTGTTCAAAAAAATCCTGTATACATCTATAAACTTATTAATGCCTTCCTTTTCTATACTTCATTACATATATACATTGGTAAACATATAGTGCTGATTGGCATCAAGTGTTGCTTATGAAAATAAAACAAAAATCATGCATGCATTATAAATTCTGTATGTCAGCATAGTTCTGCTTTGGGGAGGATTTTAGTGAGGAGTGTCGAGCCTGACCATCTGCTTGATGAGATGGAAGGGTGCTATGCCCCTATCATGGGAAGACAGAACATACACTTGACCTTATGCAGGCTAGTTATCACAAGGTGACTTTAAGTGTCTGTGTATTGCAGGATTAGGGGATTGGCTACTTGCTAGACTGCTGATCCTTCTGCTGCAACTTTCTGCCTTTCCCTTTGTGAGATTACTGCACACCTCACAGTTCTTGCCCTCTGAGAACATGGCCCAGCGCAGGGGGTTTCACTGGGAGTGAGAAGAGACATCTGGTCCGCTCCTCTCTGTGCAGTTCCAATCCCTTTTGTCAATTCAGTCCAGCTCTGCACAAAGAGTTAATGTCCACAGTAGCCTCCTGCACCATGTCTTGACACAGTAATCAATTGAAACCTTGCTCCTCTTGAGCAAGTGCTATTTAAAACACAAAGCAATTTAATGTAAAGCTGCTCTCAGGCCATCTAACCTCTTAGTCTACTCCTCAGACCTTCAATCTTTAAGTTGTTTCAGCCTTTGTATAACTGAACCATTTGCCTCCTAAAAGAACAAACAATCCCCTTGCAATAACCAAGCCTAAACAACTGTTTGTGAAGAGACTGCACCCAGAGGGGATTGATTCACCTCAGCTGCTTGGCCTCTAGAGTATGTAGATGTCTGTGGGACAGCTACTCAGGCAGGCACTGAACCTCTCATGGTCTGAACTTCATGCGAACAACTGGCTTCAAAAAGTTTTTCAGATCGGGTATATAATATTGACAATATATGATTCATTCATTTTTTTATTTTTTTTATTAAACGTTTTTGTCTTAAAGAACAAGTTGTTCAGTGACTTTTTGGGCAAGTTACAATTTCAGGGCATTCTGATTAGGAATCTGTTTCAAACTTCTGTAGTTTTCTCCAGTTTTTCACACTAGACCAAGGGCTTCAATCCAGGGTTTTGGTTCAATTACTTGAAATCATTTGCTGAGGAATTGCTCTGACAGTGGTCTGGCTGGCAATGGAACAACTCCCTCAGAGGGTGCCCACAGCCCATGCCCTTTCCTAGGGCAGAGACACATGTTCAAACCCGTGTTCCAAAGTAAGCAGAACACAAATTTGAACCCAGGCCTCTGATATCCTTTGTTGTGGGCAAACAATCAGAGAAAACTACAATTTCTGCTCAGTGACTTGCTGTGAAGAACTGGAGTAAGAGCCGCTCTGAAGGTTCCTGTTAATTTTGTTGGTTTTTTTTGGTTTTTTTGGGTTTTTTTTTTGAGTATGTAAAGCCAATTCTTAACTTTGGGTTTCTGTTTCTCTCCCCTCAGTGGACAGGAAGAGCTTGAGTGTTTGGTTCAGGCCCGTAGGTTTCACTAGGAGGACAGGAATGTTGGCCAAGCACACAGCTGCATGGTGGGAGCCTGGGCTAGGGATGAGCTTCAGCCGCTGGCAGAGGATGAAGCAGAGTACCAATGGCCAAGTGATTGGGAGACTGTTTCCTTCCCTGAGTCAGGACCTACAAGACAGGCGCCACAATATTCAGTTTATATCCCCTCCATCAGTCCAGCTCGAAATTACCTCCAATTAGAGGATACATGAGCAGAACTACTTTACTAGGGCGCTGTCTCTTCTGTAACTAGAAGACTTTCATCTCTGTGTACACAAGGTCTCCTTTATCCTTCTTTAACTTATAAGTGGGCTTATTGTAGGAAAGTTATACTAGTGGAATGTCTTAATTCAATCCAGGTTTGTTAAGTCTCTTTTCTACATTCATCCAGATCAGATAAATCGCATGCTGTATTTACTTTTTTGTAGTTGCCTAAAATGTCTAGGCACTGAGGCTGTTTCTCATAATGTACTGACTTTTGGAACGGACTCTTTATTTACAGGCTCTGGCAAAATGGTTAGATTTATTATTTATTAACCAGAAGACCAACAACCCTTTCTCTTAGAAAGGTGCAGAGCTGCATGAAGCATACTGTGCTATCATAATTAGAAGTTTTGGTCTGGATTTTTTCATAATTCCTATTGTCCATGGTTTGATAGATGCAGTAATTACCATTTTTGGAGAAGGAAATTCTGTCCTTACTTCTCTTTTGCTTTCAAGCTTCCCTAACACTTCAGGAACTGTTTTTGCATCAAGAATATTTGTAAAATTTGCTTTGAGATCAGAGTTAGATTTTTCTGTGCCTTGTCAAAAGGCATTTCTTTACTCTGTTATTAATCTTCTTTCTGAAATAAATCCACTTTTCACCTCACGGTGGGTTTCTATAAGTAAAGTTATGCTCATCGTTATCTTGCTCTTTAGTATGCCTGGATATAATATCAGTTAGTATTTTTGTTTGGTTTGAATTGATTTGCCAATATAACTTTTGCAGGAATATGGCCTTACTTCTCTAATACCTGGCAGCTTGTCCAAAATCTCATACTTCATCATCACGGAAGTGCAGCTGCAAGAAATGCACTTTGGAGGCACCAGAAGTATTTACAACAAATAGTAATACTTTCAAATAATGCTTCAATGTTATTTCAGCACATAAGGGCTTCAGAAAGTCGCTCTTTTTATCCTACAGTGGAAACCAAGTTGGCAAGACCCCAAGGTTTCCACATGTGGTCAAAACTACTCCTATGGCACTGTCTTCTGTCTTCCCTGGTGTTAACATGCCACAAGACTTATGAAGACACTTGGGAACTCCTGTTTTCTGACTTCTGGCCTCTTGCTTTGTCTAGAGCTGTTTTAAATTAGTCACCTCTTGGAGACGCATGAACATGGGGTACAGGCAGAGCAATCTGACATTGCTCCAACAATTCAGGCTTGAGCACTGAGCCTAAGAGCTTCTGCTCTGGGGCTGTAGTTACATGCACAACTTGAGCAGGCAGAAGCTGTCACTGCCAACAGCAGAAGCAGTCCTGCCTTTCACTTATCAATTGTTCCTGTTCCTGTGCTACCCCTCCCTTTGCTTGTGGCTGGGGAACTGATCTGAGCTAGAGCCAACTTTTACTTGGGCTGGGTTAGTCTCAGCTTGTATTGGTTCCTGATCTGGTTCACTGTAGAGCGAAGAGAATTTTTCTCGTGCCAACACAAGGATGGAAACAACACAGAGACAAGGATGATCCAGGTACATGGAAAAAAGGGAGCTGAGATGACAATGGCTAAGAGTTCATGAAACTCCAGAGTTTTTCTCCACTGTGCTTTACAGAAGTTCAGTTAATGAGGCCAATGAGTTGAATTTTTGCTGTTTGGCCACGTTTCTCATCCGTTTCTGTACGGCAGGTGACCTACACAATTTCCCATTCCTCTGAGCTTTTCTTGCCTACCACTCCTGCTTTCCAAGGTGGGACTCTGGGAGTACCGAGATCAGTGGAACAGCGTGTGTCCCAGCTGCCTGCATCCCAGGCAGGAGAGTGGAGTCTGGTGGCCAAAGAGAAAACTGCAGCCAACGAGACCTCACCTGCCGCCACAAGGTTCAACAGGCAGCTTCTGCTCCACCTGCACGACAGCCCCACACAGGTTTCCTCTTGGCTGAGCCACAGCTGGAGAAGCTGTTCAACACTGCACTAACAGCAGTCTCAGTTCTCTGTGGAAGGGATCTTAACAGGGCTGATGCTTTCACTTTTTGCTGTGACCCTGGGCTGTGTTTGATTTGCTTGGGTGCAGCTGCAGATTCAAGTTTCCTCAGATCCAGCAGTAAAAGCTGATATAGTAGAGACCAGCTTGCATTGTCCCACTCTCCAGGACTCTTCTGCATAAAACGCATGTAGGGGTGATACCATCTGCCCCCAAACTCAAGGGAAGAACCATCTGCAGATGCAGCTGGAAGAACCGGCTCCAGGAGCAGCTGTTGATCGGTCTCTTACTCAGTTTTAATACACACCTATCCCTGCCAGGGCCCTGTCTGCCTACTTTTCTTATTATTTACTTAGGTTGGCTTTTCTCAGAACCTCCTCCCACCAAACCATACCATTTCCTGCCACCAATTCATTGCATTTGACTTTGCTTTGATCTTGCCAGTCTTTGGTTTTTTAAAATAAAAATAATCTCTTTATAACCAACTATCATTGCACTCCATGGTTACCATTGCAATAACAAGGATCATAAATATTAGAATAGTTGGATGTTGAGGTTGTGATTGATAGTGGTGAGCTGGGAGAGACTCTTCAGTAATATCACAGAGGTGGGTAAGTCTTTCTCTCTTTCTTTGGAGAACTTCCGTATGCATAAGTGGGGATGCAATAACATGGCTGCAAAAATCTTATAAAAAGATGAAGCTTGTAGAATGGACAGTTGTGAGATAAGACACTAATGTAAATTGTTCTGTATTTCTAGTAGGGAACAGTGTCTCTTGAGATGCACTCCTTCCCCACAAGGAAAACCTCTTGTCAGGTTTTCTGGTCCCTTTGTGTCCCCATGTTTCAGCACAATCTGGTCATGCATAAAGATTTCAGGATTCAGTTCTCAAAATGATCAGTCTTGCTATGCATCTTTTAAAAACCCAAAGAGATTCAAGTCCATGAGAATCTCATTAGCCAGACATCAATATTCTGAGACTAACGAGAGTAGCTGTTGGAAGAAGCATATAGTTGCAAAGCATATTATTATTTATAAAGGTTTACAAATGGGAAATGCTTCTCTGATTCTAGCTCTTTTATTCTTTTGATTTTTTTAAAGTCTCTTTTTCTTTTTAAATGAGAACAAAGATAATTTGTGTCTCAGACTCTAAACTTAGCAGAATAGAAAGTAAAGGCTTGTGCTCTGTTTTTCATAAACAATTTATCATTTCAATTTCAGAAAATTGTATGATGCAGGCTAAGTTAGCTGTGCTGGGGTGTAAATGCATTCTTGTTTTGGTCCTTAAATCACTTTTATATCTGACTCATATGGGAAGATCTTGTCTTTCTGGGAAAGAGATGGCAGCAAATCAATTAGGAAATGAGCAGATATCTTCAGATCTCACATTCTTCTGATTTTGCAGAAAGCCTTTTCTAAGCTTGTGAGACAGATGGGAAACCTTAGGAGCTTGGAAACTTTGGAGACTGTTGCACTGAGATTAGTGAGATCTTCATGAACTAGTCATCAACTTCATCAATGTTGTATCAAATGTTATGTCTCTTTGCATTCCAGGAAATGCCATGGGTAAATATGCAATCTCTCAGAGATACAAGAAATCTCATTTTTGAGGTAAAGGGCGGCAAACCCAACAGGATAATTACATACTCCTGATTTACCCAATGGGGCAGCACTACTGAAACACACAAAAAGCCTGAAGAACTTTATAAAATGTGCTGTCTTAATATTGTTTCCTTGATCTAAGGACTGTCAGAAGCCTCTGAAAGGGTGCCATGCTGCTGCACAATGAGCACATTGTGCACAGGTGCTCTTTACAGGTTCACATGCTGGTGATAGAAGATGCTGGTGTTAATTTAGCAGAGAGTTGCAGAAGCAAAGAAGGCTGCCAGGACATGTGGTGGTTGTGCAGGTCAGTCTCCTCCTTGGAGCTGAGCTATTGCCTGACTAGATCAAGTCAGATGTGACCTTGAAATGGAAGCATCATGAGAGACAGAAAAAACAATCCCCTGATTATTAACTCCCCAATAATAAATTGTCGATTTTGTTTTTTTTCCACATGCACTGGTCAGAACCTTACCCCCACACACTTCCTCTGTTCACTTACAGCTCTCTGTTCCCTTCCAATTTATAAAGCTCTACTCACCTACCAAGACACCTCCATGCAAAATAACAACAAGCAAACGGAAAGATATATATCCAAGTTTTCTCAGCTGTTTCTCAGAATCCCTTTCCACCCACTGTCAATTGAATATAATTTGAAATTATTGTGTACTTAAGGAAGCAAAGATTGATGCCAGAAAATACTTAGAAACTTAATAACTAAGTGCTAACTATGCTTTTTTAGCAACTAGGTTTCCTTGGTGGTGCCTATTTTGGCTGACTGTGATTTAAACAAAATCGTCTGTGCTAGAACAAGTATGAGGTCAGTGAATAATTCTCTGAATACTGATTTCACAGGAATGACAGCAGAGTATGTTAATAAAGTGAATGCTGAGCAATACAGATTGCTTCTGCCTGCTGTTGAGGCTCTTTGTCTAAACCAGGGCTGTCTGTTTCAAGTGCATCTTCTTGTGCTCATCGAAATGATAACAAGTTAAAACTGTTACTGCACCTGCTCACTCCTAGGCATCTGAAGACAATGTTAAAGTGAAGTGACCCTTCATAGAGAATTAACTGGTTACATCAAACTGACATACAAGCATTAATGGTTTCAATTGGGATGTAAATGAGAGGAATAGAAGAAGTAACCCTGCTGCTAAGAGATATGGAATGGGGTGCAGGCTAAGGAACGAAAATCATCCTGTTTCTGAATTTTGATATTTCCTCATCTTTTGTTTCAACAGGACCCATTTACATTCAGATGATGCATATCTTGAGAGCTTTTGGCATCAAGTATGCAATGTTAGCTGTCTGGGTAGGGTGCATTTAAAAAAAAAGGGTTGGAGGGTGTTGGGAAAGGAAGTGTTTTTTCTTCTTCCCCCTCCCCAGCTGGCCGGAGGTGGACCCGAAGAAGGTAGGATGAGATGTGTGGGTGTGTCAATTTAATGTTCTATACTCGTAAACTGTTCCATTGTGTAATTATTTCCCTGGGTTTTGTCTAACTTACAGTTTGGCTGAGGAAGAGCTTAATTTTTGTGTGCTACTGGATCATGTGGTGTTGCATCTTAGGCCTGAATTTTAAAAACAGCCTAATTTGTGCCTTCTTCTATAAGAAAGAGAGAAATAAACTAAGAAATCTAGATGCAAAAATCTCAAGTGAGGTTATCTGTCCAGAGACTTATGTGTTACTATGAAATTAAAGAGCATCAGGGAACTCTTCTGGACCTTGTTGTTTTGTTTTTTTTAAAAACTTTTAAATTATTAGAATAGTTGCTGGCATGGTTATGGTCCAGACTAACTAGCATTATCCCAAACCAGTTCTGGGAATAGTTCAGGAATTGTTGCAAGCCCAGGATCATTCCTAGTTAGACCATTTGAATGTGGCCATTGTTTTTTGGAGGATGTTATGGATTCTTAATTTTGACTGATATCTCCTAGTAGTTCATTTAATAAGTCATATTTTATTAGAATACTACACTGCAGTTCCTGGAAAGAAATTTAAATTATATTTTAATATCAAAAGAGATGGAACATTCCCCACTTTTTGGACAATTTATTCCTCTAAATCATTTGGGCTTACTGTCTGCTTTGAAGTACATGGCTCCAATTTCCAGTCACTGATTGTAATTTTAATTTTTTTCAGTACTTCTTTCTTCAGAAGATACTTATACACTGTAATCAAACATGATTTTTTTATAACAGATTGTGTTTTTCAGGTCTCTGTTCATAAGGCATTTTCTATAGCTACGTAATAAATACTGCTGCTCTCTTCCGTATCAACACTCATTTTCAACATCCTTTTAAATAATGATAGCTCATGCATTTTTCATAGAATCATAGAATGATTTGGGTTGGAAGAGATTTTAGAAGATCATCTCGTTCCAACGCCCCTGCCCTGGGCAGGGACACCTTCCACTAGACCAGGTTGCTGAGACCCCCATCCAACCTGGCCTTGAACACTTCCAGGGATGGGGCATCCACAGCTTCTTTGGGCAACCTGTTCCAGTCTCACCACCCTCACAGTAAAGAATTTCTGTCTAAAATCTGCTCTGACTCTAGTAAAAAGTCCCTCCCCTTCTCGTAGGCCCCTTCATGTACTGGAAGGCTGCCATAAGGTCTGCAGCTGTGCAGATTTCTACTGATCTTCCTTCTCAGCTCTCTCTCCTTCCTACCATTTCTCTCTGCATTATTTTCCAAGCCTTCCAACCACAGTGTTGCACTCACTGGAGGCTTTGTTCAGCTACAGCTTCCTGCAGTTCCTCCCAGAGTCACCTCTGTCCAGTCTACAGCCTCCCATGCTGATGGCAGAGCCTCTGTTCCTTGTGAAGCTGTATGTTTAGGTACAAGTTGTTTGAAAAGGTCTGGGTCATCCCAGAATGACTCAGACCACTCTGTATGAGTGCCCTGTCCCTTCAAGTAACTCTTAACTAGTAAAAACTTTATTGTCCACAGATCTTATGGGAAGTGGTACTTACAGCTTTGAAACCATTTTTCTTTCTTCATTTAATAATACCCACAAATATAATAAAAATGTCAGACCAACAAGGCCCTGAAAAAAATATCTTTCTGCCATAGCAATTCATTGACCTTCATTTCCATTTTTTAAAATTTATTTCATTTTTGTTCTACATTGGGTTGCTATCTCTTCACCCCCTTTCCATTTATTAAACATTTACTTGAATACTGTCCATTTTTTGCTAATATGGTTTTTTTTCTTTAAAAAGCATTATTAATAAGATCATAGAATCATTAAAATTGTAAAAGACCTCCAAGATCATCAAGTCCAATCTTCATTCAGCATATATTTTAAGAGCCACTACAAATCATATGCTTAATGGTGGCATTCAAACTTCAGCATCATATTTTTTGGGGCAGATTTCTGTGGGTATAGATGGTTTCCTAAGATTAAAAAAGCCTTAGTAAGGGAAAGTCCTGAGCCAGTTTCACTGTGAACTATAAGGGGCAGATGTCAAAATGGAGCTATCTGGCAATGAAAATAGTATTTGAAAATACAGACAGTATTGTGGAGAAATTTTTGCCTTTTTAAAAATATTCATCTAATTCTAAAAAGCAATGTATTAGAAAGCAAAACCCCCATGATTTAATCTAAATAACAGTTGATGATTGTGACTGGTTGCAAATCTGGAGTAAAGTAGAGATTAAAACATTTTCCTCATGTGTTCTGATATACCAAACACAGAGCAGAGCCCTCCACGAACTTCAAGGTTCTCAAGTTTCCCTAGGCCAAAGATACATACATAGTTTATAGACTCAAAATAAACAATTAGCACAACTTTTAAAAAAATGGCTAATATGTTTCTATTTGTTATTAGCGCAGCTGGTCAATTATTTGCTGAGAAGCCTGCTAACAATCCCGAAGTTCCTACTGTTATGCCCCTGACTGTGTATAACATACAATATTCAGTGCTAACTATTTACAAGAGACTTTACACTTTAGCTGTTAAATAGGCTCTTGAAATATTTGCTTGGAGTAATAAGTACTTTCCAGACTGTAGTTTCTAGCTTTGCCTGTTCACAGTCTTGAATTCCGACAGGAGCTTCAAGTGCTAGAAGTTTTACTTATCAGCCGTAAGTAACTGGGGCTATCTCCTAAATTACAGAAATTTACAATGTATAAGCTGCAAGCAAAACAATCTTCAAGTACAGTCACATACTTAGGAAATAATTGCTGGTCTTTCCTTATAACTCTGAAGCAGTAGCTGGGTTTTCCTTGTGCTCGGGCTTCTCAGGCTGAGGTACCCCAAAGACAATGCCAGAAACTAGAAAGTTATTCAGTGATGCATGGGACAGCCTCAGACACATGTTGCAGAGGTACATGATGGCTTGTTTACCTACAGGGAATATCCTCACCAGTAAAACTATTGCAATTTGCAGATGTTATACAACAGAGAGTTAGCACCTACTGAAAGGACCACACTTTTCAGAACAGTGTGGTTTTTGGATCGACAGCTTGTTTCAGAATTCTTGGCGAGCCATAATAACTTGACATCACAAAAACATTTTAATAACTTAGTAGTTTTAATTTTGTTTTCTTTCTGTTATGTTCCTTGGGAATAGTAGATTTATCTGTGTGTTTTGCACTCTTTGCCACATCCAAAAGTGAAGGTGAGTGCTATATCTGCAGGAATCTTGAAACAACAAAATTTGGACTTTGTAATGATTTTTCTATTTCATGGTACCAGCATGTGTGAGAAACCAAAGAGACAGTTTGAGCAAGCAGTCAGCTCTTAATTATCTGCACACCCAATCTGACCTGAATTAGGCAGAGGCAAATTAGAATGGGAGTTGCAACATTAGGTCATAATTTACCATACTGTAAATACTAGCACAGGCTAGCTTTAACCTTCCAGAAGTCTAATGTAAAACTCTGGGATGCTTTTACCAACCTGCCCTGCCACTCCTATGACAGAAAAATCTTGCGGGAGGAAGATTTGAAAAGAGGACAAACAACCTTGCTTTTCCTTCCCTCCCCTAGAGTCAAAACTACAGTGTAGGGACACATTGAAAAGTTGGCAAACCCAATGGAAAGAGGGATCAGGGACTGCTCAGAGTTAATATACCTTCAGCAATGTTAATTCACTGTTACACTCTATTGTTTTCTTGTGGACATCACAGGAGAGAGAGACCCTTGTGTGGAGAGTCAGGTCATGACAGCACAGTCACTGAGGAAGCTCCTCCAAGGTGGCTGGGGACAGGGCTTTGCCTGCAGACATGGGAGTTCAGGACTGAAGTCCTGAGTATTGCTGTGTTTCAGATACTGTCCCACTGCCTCTTCCTTTCCCTGGTCCCACAGCATGGGTGTGGAGAAAATGCTTCCCACTGGTAGACACAGTGGAGCAGTGGAGCTGAAACCATTCTTTGTCCTCTTCAAGCCAAACAAATGGCTGCATTCCTCTCTTTACATGGCAGATATAAACTGCATTCCTCTATGGTTTGAAGTTAAACCAGAATCATTACATAGCTTGGCTTGAAGAGGTCAGGAAGCTCTCTCTAAAAATCCAAGTCCAGGCCCCTAAAATCAGTAGTGATATTTGAAAAACCCACATAGCTGGAATATGTTGCCCATAGTGGCACTGAGCAGCGATCTGTAAGATATTATCAGCAGTTTAGCTCGAGAAGATAAATTCAGGTTAGATCAGAAACCTAAATGCTTCCTTATAGGGATAACTTAGGCAAGCTGCAGACATCAATGGAAACTACAGGAGTACAGTAACTATGTAATGGTGATCCCCCTCATTGTCAGCCTTGCCTATGCATGAGATGGAAAAGGAGACCTTTCATTAACTGTATAGGAAGCTGGCACTACAGCAGATCCATATCATACCCTGTCACATAGAATGCAATTTGTCAGTTCCTGTGTAGCAAATTACGATGATATCTGTTTAAGAACACGTTTGCAAGCAGTCAGCTGGCAAGTGCATTGTACACTGGCCCATCTGTTACCACAGTAATTGGGTCATCCACTTCAGAAGAAGCTGTTTTGCCCATGTAGTGACAGAAGCAATGACCTCATATAAAGCAAGCCTGCACTGGACCAAGGATTCTAACAATGGGATAGAGGGAAAAAAGTATTCCTGTGGAACCAGCTGGAAAGGGCAGACCCCCGTTAGGCACGTGTTCAAAGGAGGCTCTGGAGCAGGTCTAACTGCACCTCAGAAATGATGCTGAAGGAAAACACAGAAAAAGGTTCTGAGAGTTATCATTACCAAGGGGACTGCAACCTGCCAAAGAGAAGGTTGCCAGCATCAGCTGTCTTCTTGTCCAGTGCCACAGATCACCAGCTTCAGCACCCTTCTGTTAACACCTGATGCTGTCCATGTGAAAAAATGGTACTGGGAAGGTACTGGAATGTATTTTAAACTTGTAGGTTGGCATTCTTGGTTTGGAATTTCCTATTTAATAAGAGTTAATAACAGAGTTGGTTTCTGATTTAAAGATAATCACGATTGTGGTTACAAATATTACAAAGTTATAACTTCTATTTTACCTGTTTATGACAGGAGAATCAGTCCTTTCTCTACATTAAGTATTCCTTTTTCACCTCTCTGTCTGCTTCTCAGGGCAATTATCCATTAAAACAACTTCAATAGGATTCTAACTCTTTTCTACCTGTAGCAATTTTAAAAGCTAGAGAATCTGCCTTTCTTAAAGTTAGGTTCTAGTCTGAACAAGAACTTCTTGCCACAAAAAGCTTATTTTACCTCATCAGATGGATTTTTTCCCCCCCTAAACTTTTTAATTTTCTGAGACAAGCTCCACTACCATGTGTGCAGAATGAGTTTCTGAGAGTTCAGGTGTCCATGATGCCTTGGCCACTTCCACAGTACAAAGTCATGTAAAAGCTTTCTGTAGTGAAACCCAACAGTTTCTTACTAATGCAGACATAGGAAAAACATGCAAGGAAAACTGAAAAACTAAGCAAAAATTCTCTTCAAATGTAAGGAAACATCTTATGGCTATAATTTTTGGGGCTTAATCTCTACATATAGTACATATTCTCCAAATATGGTTTAGTAGAAAGAAAGCTAAAGAAGGAAGACAAAAGGAAAGACAAATCATTCTAAAATGAAGCTTGTTCAGACTTTGTGACCATCAGGGTCACGTCTGGCCTTACAGGCAGCAAGTCTCTACCAGCAATATGTGAGTGAAGATTTCAGCTACATTAGCCATTTCCATCACTTATTTCACACTGGACTTTTAAATTTCCTGAAGTATTTAAGAGAATTATCACTCGAACAAGACAACAGTCTTGTTGAAGATTGCTGAAAATCAGTAATGCTTGACTTAATCTAGAAGAGTGCATCACTGCCAATCAACCAATTTCTTAGATGAGCTGTAAATTATGCAGTGAAAAACATTCAGCAAAGACAAACTCATCACATTTCTGCCAGTTTAGGCAAAAGGCTTGTTGCTAGTGGTAAGGGAGTGACTTTTGATAGAGGAGCTAAATAGGAGGACTGAGGCAGAGAGGGAAATACTCAAACGTCTTTCCAACCGATGCAATCATGTTATACATATAACATCAAGCCCTTCATTGTGAAGGATCTTTGTGTACTCTTCCATTGCACCATTCTGATGGCTCTTGGAGGCCCAGTTTTCTATGCATAATCTTAGCCTTGTGGGAAATGCATGCTGTGCTGTGAGATTGGTCTAGCTGGACCTCTGATAAAGCTAAACTGTTATTTGGATGCCCAGCTTTACAGTAGGACAGATGATTACTTTTTATTTTATTGCACTGCTAAGAAACCTGGAATTTGTTCGCTTAATACTATAGGCATGGTGCTCTCTCTGAACAAATGCTAAAGCAGACAGTGGTCAACTTCATCTAAATTGTTTTCCTTAACCAAGCCTCCTTTCTAAAATAGAAGTAGCCTCACACTTGTGAGACATCCAGAAGGTGTGCCAACATCCACAATAACTTTTTAAAATATCTGCTGACAGATGTGATTGGCATGAGACTTTGAATGTGAACCTCTCAGTTTTTCTTTCTTAAAAGTATCCACAATTTTTCTCTGATTATCTCGGCTTGAGGCAGTGACAAGGACTGGTAAGTGGCTGCCTTTAAAACAAACATCATCAATGTTTTACAGATCGATCAGCAGGGGTCCTGCCTTCGCCAGTGATGAAAATACACCTAAAGGTCTCACTGTTAATTGGGTCATGTTCTTCCTGGTAGGATTTTACTGGATGTTGAACTCAGACCTTTTCTCTACACATATAAATATCACACTCATAATAATAATCTCAGCAGTAATATGTTTATTATGTTTATTATCAGTGTGCCAAGCAGCTGCATTCATGGAGGAAGACCCTGTGTTGCTGGATGTTGCACAAGCCCAGAATAAAGCAGGCTGCTCTGGCTGAAGGGGCTAATGATCTAAGTAGGAGGCAGGACTCAAAGCTGGATGTAGACCAGCTGGCATAGAAGGCCAAGGAAACAATAAGACAGCACTAATCAGTGAATATGCTGTGATCTCAGCATAACAAGTCTCTGTTGACAAGCTTTCAGTAGAAAAGTATTTCCCCCTCCCCCTTGAAACAATAAGGAAAAGAAGTTTTAAGAAGTAATTAAAAAGAGGATAGTATTTTAATCTTGCACGGTTATTGGGGTCAACTCCTAATTGTAAAACGGCAAGTTTAGAAGAAAACCTAAGAGTGCTCATTTGAAAATCTAACATAAGGGCTAACGCTTCTCTTAGGGTGGATGAATAGACAATGGGAACCTAGAAAAGGAAGAATGACATGAGAAGGAGTGAAACAGAACATGCAAAAATAAGAGTGACGTGTTCAAAGAAGTGAATTTGGGAAATACACTTTGCAGTCGCTTTCTTATAGAACAACAGTCTGATTTGCCAATGCTGGAGGAAAAAACTTTCAGTAATCGCAACAAGAGACAGGTATTCACTCAAGCAGAGCAATGAAGTACCAATTTAAAGTAGAAAAAGGCAAAAAAAAAGTTAGAAAATCTTTATAACCCAGAATTTCTTGTAATTATGTATTTAATATATTGGTCAACTTAAATAACACTCATGAGCTTCAAACCATGCTTATCCCTAATTTATTTTTTTCCTTTGGATGTTATTTGAAAAAGTTGTGACTATCCACAACTAGAACAGTAATGCACACAATTAAACCTCTTTAACAGTGTACTGAGGGACAAAGTGTTCAGTTAGCACTAGTATTACTAGATATCTCATTCAGGCTATACACGTGGCTGAGCACTGTTATCCGATAGCATTAGTGGACAAAAAACTTTGTAGATCTTGGCTCTCTAAATCCATGCACCAGTACTGAATGATTCCTATGATGTAATTGAATCTTTTCCATGAGACTTTTAGCTACAGTTCAAAGGGCTTGTTTGATTATACCAGTTTCTTTTCTCTTTCTATAAAACTGTAGTATTACACCTACAGCTTTAAAAACACTAAAATATCTTTCTGCTAACTCTGTGTCTTGACTGGTTCAACACTTCCCCCCCCCCCACCTATTATAATTACTACAAAAAGGATTTCTGGGCAAAAAAGTATATAAGGAACTGAAACTATTTATCTAACTTTCTGGAAAAGTGAAAATTATTTTTCTCTGTGCTGTACTGTTTCTCCTCTAGATGGTAGCAGAGAACAAACTCTAAGGGATTTGCACTGTGAAGACTGGGATGGTATTCAATAAAAACCTGTTGCCGGTGAATTATAATTTAAAGAAGCTGAAAAGTCACTGTATTATATTCATGTTCAGTTTTCATTTGACATAGGTAAGAAGAGTTATTCTGATTGCACCGATGGTTCCTAGTAAACTTAAGCCTGGAGTTTTGAAGGAATATTATTATTAAAAACCTTAATGCACTATGATTTGCCTTTACACAACTGTTATGCAAACCCTTCCTTAAAAATACAAACATCATTATTTCAATAGTCCTAGACATCTTCTGTTTTCTTTAAAACACCTTTTCTTGATTTCCTTAAATGCAGTTGAACTGAAATCTCCTGCCATGTCCAATAGTTACTGGATCCTGAAGTATTTGCATGAACAAAGGTTCATGCAAACTTTTTTTCATATTAGCTATGAGTAATTCATATTAGACTTCAATTTTTGCAGTGATTTTGTACATCACAAAATGCCTTTCCACGTATTTAGTTTCAAGTTGTATTACACAGGCTTCTACATCTCAAAATGTTCTGGAATGAAGACTAGTAGAGCTCATAAAGAGATTCCATGTAAACCACCTTCTTTTCAATTCACTAGTAAATGGAAAAAGAGAATCCTTCTATAGGTACATGTGCCTGCATTAGGACAACTGGTTTTATTAAAGTCAAGAGATCCCTCTGAGCAGCAGGAAAAGAAACTAGGCTGCAAAATTATCTCAAGTCTGGACACGGAGGGCCTCATGTTGATAGAATGAATCACAAGCTAAAAAGCATGTGCAAGCCTCTATTCACTGTCTTCTGTTTTCTTTCATTTCGCATCAACAGATCCAGATTCTAATTCACTATATTTGCAAATATTAAAAATCATTATGATTTTTATCATAATCAATCAGATCAATGATCTCTGAAGACTCCTTCAGCAGGTAACATTCCTTTTTGATAAGGGTGAGTGCTCCTTCACTGTGGGAGGGATCAGCAGCAGCAGCAGCAAGAGGAGGAAGGGGCCGCGCCGACCCTTTGCTCTGCGGTGGAGCCCAGTGGCCACTGCCCAGGGCCCATACCAGATGTGCTCCAGCTGCTGCAGGGCACTCTGCAGGCAGCTCCTGGCATCCCTCTGTGAGGAGGATGGCATGCTGCCCTGGCCCATCCAGCTCCTGGGCATCCTGCAGCAAGAGGGACCTGTGGCAGAGGGGATCTTCCACTGAGCTGCCAGCAGAATAGCCCCTTATGAGCTGATGGAGATCCTGGACACCAGTGAAGCCAAGCTGTGCTGCTGCTGGCTGTCTTCAAGATGAGCCCTTCTGACCTGACACTGGAAGAGCTCCTTTCTGGCCTGGAGTCTCCAAAGGCTCACTGGGAGCCCTTGCAGGGCTTCCTGTAGAGCATTCCTGGCAGAGCTTCTCCTGACAGAGCTGTACAAGGGGGGGATGGCAGCCATGCAAAGGAGCAGCAAGCAGGCACAGCTGGAGGAACTAAAAGCATAAGCATGGATTGCAGCCTGCCAGGTGGGCAGGGATTGGGAGGGCCTGGCACTTGCCTGCCAAAGGACTGCCTCCTTCAAAAGCTGGTGTTTCTGGTAGCTCACCTTTGCTGGGGTAGACTTGCATACTGGAGGAAAGGGCGTGGACAGGGAGCCTTCCCTAGTGTGGCCTTGGCTGGAATCAAGTGCTGGAAAGCAATGCTGGGCTTCCTTCCTTCCTCAAGGACAGGAGCCCTGATGGCTGGCTGAGAGCACCTGCACAGCTGTGCAGCACAGCTGCTGGCTGCCTCCTGCCCCAGGCCAGCTCTGAGGATGACTTGGTGAACCTTGTATTGCTGTTCCCTCAGCATGGCCAAGAAGTAACTGGCAGCCAATCTCTTCCCGAAGCAGCTGCTGGCCTTCCTTCATCACACTGGCCACAATACCTGCAAAATCCCTCCAGAAAGACAGCTTTCCAAAGCAAAGTCCTCCACCATAGAAGGTGGTACGGCACCAATGGGCTCTCTGCAGAGCTCTGTCTCACGACAGCAGAGGAAATCCCAGTGGAATAAAGCAGGCAAGCCTTTTCTTGGCTGGAGAGCGACTGCAGGCTCCCTAACCCATGCCCCCCCCAAATGAACTGAGGGTCACACCCCCAGTGTGTGAACACTGTGTTCCCAAGGGAGGCCCTTGAAGAAAGGGCTGATGCAAACCAGCATGATGATCTCCTCTGCAGAGCGGAGATAACAGTGGGACGGAGTCTCCTCCTGCTCCAGGCTGTCCCTTGCCACCTGCAGACTCCAACACTTCTGCTTTAGGCACCCATTACTTTGTCTCCAACCAGCCCAGCGACCACGGTTAGGCTGTCTGGGATGCACAGGAGAACCAGAGAGCCTGTCAGAAGGCAGAAGATAAAGAGAGACAGCTTTGGGGAAACCAAGAGCTGATTGCAGTTGATCCTACCTTTCCCTATCTCATCCCACTGCTGGGTGGAAGGTTTTGCAGGCTCCTCACAAGAAAACAAAAAGCCAAGAAAAAGGAAGAGAAGTGAATCCTGAGCAGAGGACAGGGAATGGCATCCAGCAAGGAAAAAGAGAAGAATGAAACAAAGCGTGAAGGGCCAGAAGAGGAAGGGGCCCAGTTGTGTACCAGGCTCTGCTGCCCATTTTTCCAGCTCTCAACCCTGCTCTAAGTCAGTTCAGCTTGCTGGCAAGGGATAGCCAGGGATGGTACTGCACAAGGTTTGGGAAGAACTCCATGGCAGCTCCCCAGGGGACTCCATTGAGTCCTGTGCCTGGGCACTGGGGCACTGCACATCTTTGCATGTGCATGGATCCCTAAGGCCGTTATTTCCCATGGGGATGAGGTGCCAGAGCCAGCCTGTCACCAGTGTCAGTGCTATCTCTCTCTTCTGGGCTGTGCAAGATTCCTTGTCAACCATGTTTCCCAGAGAAAGGGGAACCAAGGTGTGCCTATTCCTGCCTCTGGAGGTTTATCAGTGCTTTCTGGCTCTGTCATTGCAGGTACCCATTTCCTGTCCCAGGCTGAACCCCTGTGACCCCTGGGCTCCAGCACCTGATGTCCACCAAAATAAAAGGGGCTTTTCTCTCTCCCTGTTTTACTTCCTCTCTGTCTTCTAATTTGTGCCTATTGCCTCTGGTGCTCTCAGTGGGCACTCTGGAGAAGAGCCTGGCTCCCTCATCTTCATTTCCTCCCAGCACATTTAGAAGGAGACATATACTTAATTTTCAGTTTATGTTTCTAGAGAGATACATATTGGTAACACATACACCCTGTCCCACAGCAATAGAAGAAAGGCTTTCCCTGGGGAAGAGTTGGCAGTGAGTGGCTGAGAGGGAAGAAATCCTCACCACCTTCTGGTGGTAGATGGAAAGTTCTGCATCAGAGAGGAATTCTCCATCTTCCGGAGCATAGCACAGGTAGCTGTACCACAAGTGCTTTAAAGACCTGGCTGGTGCTTTTTTACATGCCTGGAACATAGCAGCACCACTTTCCTGGAAACCATCAGTGTTGAGGCTGTAACCTGGGAGTTTTGGAGAGGAATTTAGCCTCAGACAAAGTTTTTCATAATTTATTTTGGAGTATGGAGAAAGTAAATGTCTTGAAAAATTCTTCTACAGAGGGAAATTGGATTAGGAGCTTTTCTTCACCTGTTGCACATCAGTGCTGGTACAAAAACTGGGGTCCAGTTCATAAAAGTGAGAGTCCAGTCAAACTACTCTTAAAGAATTTTGTAAGAGAGTGGTTTATGCATTGAAATTCATTGACACTAATCAGAGTTCACTTTATAAATAGTATGCATAAAACTTGTGCCTTTGAAAATCTGTTAACCATAATCATGAAACTACATGTTCGTGATATACAGAACTGTGAATTGTTTTACAGAGAATTAGTTTCCTTCTAGTTTATTTTAAAGAAGAGATTTTTGAAACCTTTTTAGAATTAAAGAGTAGAAGCTCTCAACTAATAAAACATGAATTTTTAATTAATTTTTGTTCCCATTGAGGACAAGGGAAAAGCAGGGATTCATTTATAAAATTGCAAATATTAGTGCTAAGTATCATCACAGGTGTAGGTGACAGCAAGAAAAATATGAACATTTGAAGGCATTCCTGGTAACCACAGAAGTTGTTGGAAGTCTGCCTACTGCTTCAAAAAACCCCTTTGTTTAAGTCAGATGTTCCCTGCACTGTAGTTCATACTAAAGACCTTTCAATGTTTTGGTATCACACGTGGTAGTAAAGACTTGTACTTTCTTTCTTGAATTTTCTGGATACTGTCCACTTCCTTATGACCCATGTATCTCACAGTTGGTTTTGGGCCACTCTTTCCATTTTACTTCAAGGCTTCAAGAATTCTGAGCTTGGTTCAGCAAAGCACCAAAGTGTTCACATAGCATAAGAACATAGAGCACCCTTTTCATGAGGTTATTACTAGATTTAGGTATATTTTCTTGTGTAATTATAGCAAATTTCAGCTACACAATAATATTTTCCCCATATCCCCATATTTCCAATATTTTCCACTAATATTATAAGAAGATTAAACTATTAATATGGACATGATTTGTGTCAAATGTGTGTTAGCACACAGCAAATGCCTTCAGTTACAGTGTTCACACACGTCTGTAAGCTGTTGGATACAAATGTGCATACACACAATAATCTACAGAGAGCAGATGGCTCCACTGTCTATTGACATGTCCACAGCACTTCTTTTGATTAAAACTTGGATTGAAGGCTGTCAGCCACCCAAAACAAAACATCCTTGAGTGTATCCCATTCAATCATTCTGATGGCAACTACTTAATAAATACACCCTTCCTGGAGATATTTCATTTGGTACTTACATTTATTATCTAATGGTTGTTTTAATCTACATTTGGGGTGATCGGTCAAAATAGCCCAGCAACAATCCTTTCCCTGTGTTTTCAAGTGATCAGAATACTCATACTGTTTTATTCTGCACACAGGTTTATTTCAGTGTACTTTAGATGAGAGGGGATTATATTTTCCTTATTTTCACCGATTTGTTTCCACAAACTAACTTAATGTTGGCTCTGATGTCAAGGCACCAAAGCATTAGTCAAAATTCAATGAAAACTGCAGTCCTATGGAATTTAAGCCTATGCTCTAATGCTTTGCTGAATTAGGAATCTCAGCAGGGAGACATGTAGAAGTTTGGTAATTTTCCCAGGAATTGCCAGGGAACAGATAAAACTCCTGTGATTGCTGAGTATTGCCTGAACAGCACACACATACCATAACCCAGGCCTAACCTGAACTGGGACATTAAAAAACTCCCTGGGCAAGTTTAACTGTGCCATTACTCTTACATTTATAACTGTGTAACAGCTAAATTGTCAACATATTTTCTTTCACAGTTGCAGCACAAAAACCACCAAATCTTTTTGGGATTTTTCCAAGTTTTAGTTATAGGAGAATCCTATCAGCTGTAAAATTGCCAGGTTTATAAAGTTAGTCACCCAAATATAGATTTAATATCAAACAGGCCTGATATGAAAGAGAACACAAGAATATCTGTATACTAGTTCTCTTTAATAGCATATTATTTTTTAAAATAAGAAAACAGGAAAATAAGTTTTAAAAAGCCCACAGAACTGCTGCATATAAGTTTAATAACATTAGATAAGCTAAATAAAATGATGTATTTCTCAAGTAAAACTGAGTTAAACCATCACACACAGCAGAATCGGACAGAAAAATTATTAGCAAGACCACCTGTTTGTTTCTTGTTTAATTTCTAGTTCAGAATTATTTATTACTCATAAACAGTTAGTGTCCCCCCCAAAAAAGGAATCTGATACAAAATTCATGTTGTCAGTGTTGCAAGGTGAATGATAAAATGGTTATATCTCTATTTCCAAACAGTATGATTTGCTTTTCTGAAGAAATATGTCCTGTGTTTCTTACAAGAAAACAGATGGGGAAACAGTTTAAAAGTTCAGTAACACTCACAGGGATTTCATATTCCCATGAAAGAAAATGAGAATAGTAGACTGCACTAGAATTTAGTGCAAGCTTTTAAATTACTTATTGATATCTGTAAGTCTTTTAAGCATGGAAGACACAGAAAACTATGATATAATGGGGAAATATAGTCATTGTACAGAAGTTATACATCACAAGTCTTTTAGCATTTTCTAAACACTAAGGATGACCCTGTCAGTAAAGTATATTTGTATTTCCAGATATAAGAAGAGGTAAGGTTTTCCACCCAAAGACATTAAATAATCACAGCATCCCAGGAAACACTCCCCTCTGGTTTACTAGCTGTTTAAAAGAAAATAAAGTTTGATAATAAATGTTGAATTGGAAATTAATACAAAGAAATCTGTCCTGTTGAACACATTACATTTTTGGGAAAGGAGGTAAGAAGACCAAGTTACCAAGGATATGAAATAATTCAGCATATTCAGAGCTTTGTTATTGAGTGCAATGGATTTAACAATGTTGTATGTGATGCAATTTAAAGTCTGTTAACATTTAATATTGGTAAATGTAAGCAGGAAAAAGCAAATCTTGATTTTACATACACATTAGGCTGTAAATTACCTACTACCTCTGAGAAAATAGACTTTGAAGTCACTGGGAATGATCTAAGGAATTCTTGGTAAAGGAATACAGAACAACATAATATGTTGCCACAAAACTTCAGTCTCTTCCTTTAAAAGAAAACAGAAAGGGTGAAAAGAAAGAACAAAGATACCAATAACTTCCATGTGATGAGAGATTAACTAGAGTCCTCAGCGAGGACAAGAGGCAATTCAGTGTATATGAAGTTATGAATAGCATGGGGGAGGTGATTAAGCAATGATTACTTGTTTATTTCTCATAGCACAAGAACAAGACAGCCCTCAATGAAATTACAAGGCAGCTGCTTTAAAACAAGCCAAGGGAAGTACTTTTTCGTACAGCACATAATTAAACAGCAGAACCCATGGGATACTGTGGAGGTCAAAAATATAAGTTAATTCAAAATATATCAGGAATGTAAGATAGGCCTATGAGTGGCTATTAAACATGATATTCCAGATGAGATTTCCATCTTGGAAATCCTGATGGCTACATTACAAGGTAAAAGGATTGCTCTGTTCCTTTGTATCTTCAGCCAGCTTTGCTCCAGTTCCCTTCACTGGGCGTCTTGTGCTAACCCACTTCAGAGTCGCCAGCTCCTTCCTTCTTGTGCTCTTGAGCCTGATTTTCTCCATCTGTCTTTCCCTCCTTCCAGCTGTTTTCCGGATCAGCTGTTTTCACCACTGCACAAAGCCCAGATGGCTGAGCACTGAATACAGAGAGACATGCAGTTCCTGTGCCTGAAGCTGTGTGATATCCCATTCTGCTCCTGTAGTGGCAGAAATAGGTGGATTCATAGAGGAAATATGAAGAGGACAAGAACGCTTATGGTCTTCAGAAACGTTATGTGCTGACCCCCTGAGTATCCACATGGATTATGTGTGGCTTTTCCCCCAGAGCTCTGGCAGTTGATGACTCAAGCAGTTTCACAAAGACAACTCTTTAGTTGATTTGATTCATTCAAATCATTTCCTTGATTCTAGAAACACTACCATGTCTAAACTTGAAGTCACCCTCCCAGAGGTACTAGATTTCCACAGTGAAAAAAGCTTTGTTATTATCTGTAGTGTGTGTAATAAATCACTTTTATTCTGTTCCCAAAAGCAGATTGATGTTTTTAGCCAAAGCTCAACAAGCAGCCTGCTTGTAGCAGACACAGCCCATGGAAAGTTCCACCCAGATAGTTTTAGGCTGGCAAATTTTAAACTGGAAAGAGCAACTTATAATCGAAAAGGTTAAGAACTCTTACGCATGGCTATCCAGTTCTTCCAAACCGCTTACTTTCCCCACTTAAAGTATGTGCGTGCAAGCATGAATGTGTATATTTTCACATACATTCAAACTGGCCCCACTAAAATGATACTATTAAGAGAATGTTGTTTCTGTAAATCTCCTTCCCCACTGAACAGCTTTTGCCTGGGTTTTCCAGCACAGTACTGCCTCGCACAGCATAAGCAGGGCATTTTGAACATGGCACAATACCACTTTAAGCCACTATTACAGTTTCAGCTACCACAGTTGGCAATTACTTGAAGAAGAGAAAACGACCGGCCTATTGAAGAGCGTGTAACCAAGCCCGCAAGGACCCTTTGGGATATTCCAGGTTCCGAGCATGCCAGTAGCTGTGAGCTGAACAGAAAGCTTGCAGCACTGACCGAGCTCTCCTTGCAATACAATACCACATTGTCCGGGGCAAGCGTAAGAACACTCCTTCTGCAGATAAGATGAGCTTGGCAGAAGTACTTTTTTAATGGCCATATTTCATTTGGAAGATAAACATATCATTTAAAGCTTACTACTAATTTTTTTCCACCCTGTGAGGGGTCTCTGTAATAATGGGTAAATAAGTACATAAATAAATAAGTAAATAAATACTTCTTCCTGGGACTGTTTTGGCTGTGACACCCCAGCTCTCCTCTGCTTGGGGCAGCTGCGTACGGACGCCTTGGCCCTGCGGGTGCCGGACAAGTTTGTGCTTTTGGCAAGAACCTGGGGTCGGGAAACTCCGCTGCGGCAGCGGCTGT
>VZTH01008332.1:187245-253050 GCA_013397815.1 Aleadryas rufinucha | reverse complement strand
CGGGCCCGGGCGGCATCCTCAGCGGGGATCCCTGGCCGGCAGGGACGGGCGGTCCGTCGCTGTCACGCCGTGTCTGCCCAAGGGCTTCGGGAGCAGCGCGGAGAGCCCGCGGTAGGAGCGGGTTTGGGCGGGGATCGGGCTGCTGTCACCGGGGAAGCGTTTCATTTTTCCCGGCAATGCCTGGCGGTTTTCCTGCTCTCGCAAGACGTCGCTCCTGGATGATGCTGGATGCTGTCAGTCACGGTGCTGGGCTGACTGCGGCAGAGTTTGGAACGCTTCAGGAGCTCGGGTGCTGGCCCACCTCTGGGAGCCGCTTGGGAAGATGCGGGGTACCCTGTAGGGAATCCTTACGTTCAGGCACTGCTTTCGTGGCTCCGGGACTGTAGAAGGGAGGCTTAGAAGTCACTTCCAGCCTAGTCCAAGTGCCTGATGGAATTGCTCTATCTATGGAGATAGACAGAGCACACAGACACACACACAAGTGGTCTTCTGGGCGGGCAAGTTTGCATTAAATCCTTAACAGCATCATAGATTTTTGGCTGTGGTGGTGTTTTATAATTGTTTATAGTCTCCTAGTTAACTTTACCCCTAACAGGCAGGAAAACGTTGCTCTCCCCCACCCTCCCCCCACCTTTTATTGTCTCTCAAGTCTGCGTGCACCTGCTGCCTTCCTGCATTCTTTCAGCGACAAGGAAGTTAGGTCTGGAAGTTTGTGCTGACCAGAAAAAGACTCCACCAAGCTGCTAGGAAGTTGAGCTGTGCTCTAAGAAACCAGGGCAGCAGAGGTGTGCTTGGTAAAAAATCAACAGAAGATTGAGATTTATTTGCTTTCTTCTGTTTGCAGAGTGAGTGGTGCTATGTGTCATTTTTTACTACTGTTTGTTTTTAAAGCTGAGTAAGGAATATGTCATTTTATAGATTAAACTACTTCATCTAACCATGCCAGTTTTCCCCTTTTTTGACAGAAAACAGATTTTGATGTAAGAAGAGAGATCTGTTGCTCAACACTAAAACAGTCAAACAATAAAGGCCTATAATTATCTGTGAGCTATTAGTTTAGGAGAAGGCACATGAATGGTGATAGCTTCTTTTTTGAGGTATTCCATGCCATGATCGATGAATACAGGAACACCAAAGAAACCAGGAATAGCAAACGTTTACTGTTCCAGCTTGTTTGTGGTGCCACAGCATACTTACAGTGTTAGGCTGACTCAGTTACCAAACAATGAAGTCTTGACAGACTGCAGTTCTTTTTAGGCTTTCAAAATCTCACCCTTCCATTCAGCCAAGGTGATACAAAGATGGTGTTATCTGTGGAGAAAACTCTTCTCATGCTTTTCCGGGCCTGAGGACATTTCACTGCGTCTGGTTACGTGCTGTGTTTGTCCCTAGGCCCTGGTCTCGTGGGTGCTGGTGGTGGGCACTTCTGTGTTTGGTGATTTGCATCTTCAGCCCGCAGCAGTGAGCAGGGGCCAGGTGCTCTGGGGTCAGCAGTGTGGCTGGGCTGTGCGACTGTGTGTGCAGGCGTGGGTGCTGCCCTGTGGGTGACCCTGCTGGCTCCAGTGGCATGGGGCAGTGATGGCCCAGGAGGAACCCCCCCTTGCTGGGGTTCATCACAGAACTGCAGCATAGCTGCAATGAAATAGAGCTTTCCTCACCTGAAAATCCCCCCTATTTAATTGTCCCTGTGAGATTATGCTATTGATACTTTAAAAAATTTTCCCCCACTCCTCTTGCCCCACTGCAGTGTGCTGCACCATGCCAAGCATCAGGGATTTCTGCTGTCCTGGAATAGGAAGTACCCAGATCGTGGCTGTGCATGGAACCACTGTGCCACCACTGTTCCCTCAAATCACATGAGTCTCAACTCTGACCTGCAGTGCTAAGGCCCCCAGAAGCAAAATGAAAACATTTTCACACAGCTCTTCTGCCAGGTGGATTGGTTACCTTCTTCATTAGAATGAGAGAGGATTTTGCTGAAGGGGGAAAAGTTCAGTCACTTGCTTGTCTGCACAGAATGGAGCTCTGTGTATGAAAGACAATTTTGCCAGGTCTGAATCCCATGTGGAGCAGGGACTGGTTTTACATGAGTCCTTTATTACAGTGCTGACAGGCTCTCTGTGCCTTCTGCTCAGTGCCCAAGCTGCAGCAGGGGAAGTATCTCCGGTCTGCCACTGTGTCTACATCATTGTGCTCAGCCTGTTGGATGGTGACAGCCTCAATCTCCCTCTGGTTCATGTGGCTGGCAGTTCCCTGTGGCTGGCCCTGAACCTTCAAAAATGCCAGGGAGTGCCTGGAGAGCGAGAGGCAAAGGTGGAGTTTAGACTCTCCAGGTCACGGTGATATGTGAAAGCCATGTGTGTGTCTGCCTCTGTGTTAAATGAACAGAGGACTTGTCCCTTCTTTTGTAGAGATGGTTTTCCATGAGAACTGTGCTATGACAGAAGTTTCAGTCTATGTAAAAGAGCAGAAAAAAAGTTGAGCTGGAGGTCTGAGAAATGAAAGTTGTAATCATTACCCTTTCATTGCCAAGGCAGAAAAGCTGTGGTAATGGTACTTGGAAAACGTTTTGTCATCTAAGAAGCAGCTGTTGTATCACTCATTTTGGGAAGCATGGATGACTATGAAAATGTCATTTTTTACACTGGTGGTTTTCTTAATTAAAAAATTGCAACTTGGGTTTAAAAGCAGCACAGAATTACAGAGGATGGAGTTCCTACCTGCACTGTGTACCTGGCAGACTGCTCATATTCTGTTTAGGAGACGGCACACTGCATGAGAACATAGCGGTGTTTTCTCCTTTAGGTGCTGAAACAGTCTTGATGTCTCAGTGTGTATTTGCATGTCTCTTTAATGGATAATTGATCTTTGAATTTAGCATTGAAATATTATTTTTTAAGAAGTGCTATATTTGGTAACAAGATTAATGAGCTTGAAAGAGGATGAAAAGACTCTCTGTGTTCAATTCATCCTCATATCCCAGGAAATCAGACTTTGAAGTTTTGCTGACTTGTGTTCTAAAAATACCTGTCTAGTTCAATGACATTACCTTTAGCAGCATTTGCAAAAGAATTTTGGGGTGTTTTTCATTTCCATTGCACGTATTCCCCAGATCACTGATGCTGGAATGCTGTCTCTCCAGTTTGCTTATACAGTGACTTTTGGCTAAGTATCCACTTTTTTGTTATAAATGCCCAAAATCACCAATTTTGGGATGTAGTCCTCTACCATGAATCAATGAGATATGGAAAGTTAAACATTAAACTTTTAATAGTGTAATTTATGTGAACAAAGCGTGTGCGTGTAAAAATACTGTGAAGAAATAAATATACTATTTAAAGCTATATTAAAAGTAAATTTAATGGCATTGTTTATTCATATGTAGTTTTACCATGCCTTGCTAGGCATCTCTAGAAGGAGTTCAGGCTCAGAGGGTTAAGACACACAATTAAAAAGTTTCACTTCTCAAGGTTATTTTGTAGTACCCTTGATATGCCAGGTCACCTATTGCTTTAGAAGCAGCAACCCTAGTGCAAATGGTCAACTGCTGTACAACAAACCCTACATTTTAACAGGCCTTATTACCCTGACCTATTGTCAGATAGTACCAAGGTTGTGGATTTTGAGGGAAATGTGTTCAGAGGAAATTCCCTCAAAAAACTGTATGAGCATCTTCTCATGTTTATATCAGAGGGCTTTTAACTTTGGTGTTTTCATTGATGAGGCCAGCCATGTTTCCGCAAAGAGGGAAAAAGAATGTTCACTTGAACTTAATTTTGGCTTTGTCTGCTGGTGGGAATGAAAAATTTTTAATTTTAATTAATTTTCATTTTTTTGCATTTTAATTCTTTCATTGTGGGTCATCTGCATATTTGTATTTTGGCAGCAGTTTAAATAAAAAAACTAACTCTGGAGGGATTCCGGGACATGCCTCTGAGTCTTGGAATAGTTGGAGTATTAAAGATGTCTTTCCACCATTCCTTGAGTTTGAATAATTCTCTGCCCAAAGCATGCTGGTGAACTGGTTTAAAAAGGAGAAAGAAGAAAAAAGTATATGTATCTTTTTTTCCTTTTACAAAAATCAGCATGTATTCTGATCCCAAAATCAGGGATGGTTTTGTTAACATTTTTGTTAACATTTTTCTTTTTTTTTGCTGTCTGACTTCAGTTTTACTTCTCTGCTTTCTGATTTTACTAGTCAGCAGATCTGTTAGTCCCAAGCCTCTTTGCATGGCTTTTCTTATCCACTTTTTGGGCAGTGTAAAGTCAAATAAAAAACCAACTTTCTAGGAACTCAGCAGACTTTAGGCTGTGAACTTTCAGGATCCTTTAATGATTGTCAATAGAGACATTAGAAAATGTAATGCTGAGGAAAGAAAGGTAATTTGTTACAGACTGAAGTGAGATAACTGAAGATGGAAGTTCATTAAAGATTTAAGTGGGGTTAGTATCAGGTTTTTAACTGAAAAAAGCTGCTCCAAAGCAATGGCAACAACTGTCATTGAGCTCATACTGTTGGTATGAGCTATGCTACATTTCAATTTCCTAATGCTAGTCATTTTACATTAGAAAATTCTACATATCCATTTTGAATTGCAGCAGTATTTGTTATATTGAATGCCTCCCTGCCTAACACACTCAACTGCAAAAAAATAAAGCCATGTAAATTTTAGTTATTTGAGAAACAGTAAGAAAAAATAAATTTTAATTCAACACATTTATAAAGAAATATTACTCACATTGCCAAACCAACTTTAATTTTGAAATTTTTTGACTTTTGAGTACCTAGATTTTGAAAAACTGTTTTCCTTAAAAGGAACCATTAGCTTTTTATTATAATGCCGTGAAGGGCAAAGCATGATGTGAAGAACAGAGGAAGAATCTTGCTGACCCTGTTTTGGATCCCCAGTTAAACAGGTGCTTGTGAACAGGGCATTTCTTAGTGTGCTTAGAGCAAACCCAGTCTCTAACTTGCTTCAGTCACTTGTGCAAGGTCCAGGATTCTGTATCTTCCTGAGACAGTCCTGGGACAGAGGTATGGTACTTTCTAAAGCCTTTCTTTCTGTTCAGGTCAGTTATCACTAACAATTGCAGTAAAACACATTCTCCTCTGCTTTGGGAACGTGTGCTCAACGTGTTCTCGCTCAGTTTGGCACTGTAGTGTTGAACTTTATGGTTGATGTCTTGATACTACGAGTGTAAATATTTCCACATCCCTCATGCCTTGAAAACAAAGCCTGTCCTATTACGTTTTTAATTTGGCAAGGGACAAAAGTGCAACTGGAATCAGCTGCTTACAATTTTCCCCCTTTTAAGCACTTTCCTTCTCATTTGTGTTAAACAAGATCTGGAAAAATAAACGTTGAAGAGCTGCATAAAGTTTCCTGAAACCCTCTCTGCACATTAATCATGCCAGCACTGATTTAGTGGCGCTCTGCAGCTATTTTGAGAAAATCTAAAGTAGTGATGAAGACTCTTGGGCTCCAGCCTAGGGGTCTAGGCACTGAGCACAGAGTTGGCTCTGTGTTTTCGGGGGAGCCCCTGATGCTTAGGGATTTGCTGTGCGTTTGCCAGCCTGGCACGATATTTAATACTCTGGCTGCTCCTTGGCTCCAGCCACAGTTCACAAGGACGGGCAGCGCTGGAGGCAGGCTTGCCAAACTGCAAAGTGGTGCTGCTAGTCCCTGGGCAGGGGAGGCTCCAGCACCGGGCTTGGCATTACTGCAGGAATCCAACCTTTTGTACTTGTCCAAAATCAAATGAAAAGTCTGATTTTTAAAACATGTCAATGGGCCACATTTTACTTTGGAGTGAAAAAAATCCCTCTGTATGTGACTTAGTAGTTACAGAGAACCTTGAGGGTACCAAACCTCATCTCCTGGACGCTTGGATAGTCTAGTGAGGGTCATTAAGGAGATCTTCCAAAAACTCAGGCCTGCTCTTAAAAGTGCAGCCTGAAGCAAAAATTTCTACCGTTGTTTACTAATAGTGGTGACAGTGTTTATGTTAATATGTAGTTTGGACCAGGAGTGTGCTTTAGGAAGGAAACCCTTGACCATCCCCATATGGCACACTTTGGACACAAAGCAGCCCTGGAGCATCTCCACAGGGTTGCTTTCTGAGGATGTGAAGCCAAAGGGTGCTCCCCAGGGAGCTGCAGTGCCTCAGCTGTTGAGGGGCACACAGCACTTGAGTTCAGCTCCTCTGAACGGAGACCCTCCAGACAGTGAGTCACAGGAATGAAGCTCCTCACCCTCAGCTGCTTTGTTCTTCAGACCCATTTTTGCTCCACCTCAGCCCTTGCTAAGATGGACATAGTGGAATTCTCTGACCTTCATCTGGTGGTTTCTTCAGAGCGGAGCACTGGTCAGGCTTGTTTGGTCACTTCTGAATGGGTGGAATCCAGCCCGTTCTGCACAGGGCTCAGCCAGGTCAGCCAGTCCTGCCTCTGCCAACAGAGAGAACAGGCACGTGGAGAAGAACAGCAAAGGGAAACCCTTTGGGTGGTCCTTTCCCACAGCAAGATTGCATCAGTCTCCCACTGTATGACCTTGATTGGAAATGTTTGTTTTCACCAGTCCTTTTTTTCCCCAGCTTAAAGCATTTTAAACAGCTTTTGCAAAATCCCAGGTGAGCACGGAAGCAGAACCAAAAGCACGTTCTGACATAAATGTTTTTTGAGAAGTTTTTTGGATGGGGTCTACTTATAGTATGTTTCATCTTTAATGGAGTTGAGTGGAAGTATTTTTTCTCCTGTGTTTTGGGCTTCCCTCATGATAAGAAAATGCCACACTAAAAAAAATGTTAATAATGTGAGAAAAAAATCCTTGTAAACATATTTTTGAATCAAATATTTTGAAACATTTACAAATTTCCAAAGAATTTGCTCTCAATCATTCCTCTAAGTGTTAGTAAAATACCCAAATAGAAGTTAATTTTTAAAACCAAAATTCAAAGTATTAACTAGACAGCTTTTCCAGCCTGGAATTATTTTTATTTTTTTATTTAACAGGAAATGGTACTCATTGTTCTGAAAACTTTTAAGAAAGTTAATCAATCGGTCTGTAAGCATGAGTGTTGCCATGCTGTCTGGTCTGAGGCAAAACAAATGGTAAATATTAGAACAATTCTTCATTTTCCTCTTTCTGGTTGCTTTGTCCTTGTGAGATTTGAGCACTCTCAACATTTACCTGGTGTTTACCTGGTGACAGAGTGGCTGGATAATGGGAGTTTTGCCTGTGCCCTCATGCGACACCCTGCAGTGTGTGTATCTGGCTGCTAAATCCCAGACAAAAACCTGGCAACCCTATGGAACAGCAAGTTTTAAATTTTTGATCAGTGTGAGATTATATTCTACGGTCTTCAAGTTCATTGAGTGTATCAGGCTGGGGACATCTGGCATGGAAAAGGGAGGCAAGAAAATACTCTTTTAAATAATTTGTTTGGATTACGTGCAGAATACTAGAAAAACTAAATAACAATTTCTGGGCAAGAAACAGGCTTCAAATGCTGACTCTCTTGAACTGGGTGAGTGTTTGCTGCTTCTATAGGTCCCGGTCTTGTGACAAAGCTCTAATTGGACTTGAGCAATTTCTTCATCTGTGATTTCTTGTTCAAGTGCATTTTGGTCCTGGTATGCAGATAGGGCAGGAATGGGGAAGGCAAAATGACAAGGCAAAACCTAAAACAGTTGAGGACTCCCCGCTTTCAAGATTTCTTGAATAAGTCCTGTGCTTATTTTCATGCTCATGTATTGGTTTTAAGTAAAACTTTTTCTTTTTAAAGGACCACTGAGTAGAAAAGTTTTAATTTTTAACTCTTACATCTGGCTTAAATGACATTATAAACTGGTAAAATTATGTTTTTTCCCGGTTACCAGTGTAAGGTAATGTTGAAGAGACTACAGTACTGTGTGCACACACAGAGGGCAGGTTAAAATCCATGACTCCTATGGTTTGTATTAAGTATTTATACCAGCAAATTCCAGCTGATAGATCAATAATTTATCTGTTTTAGAGAGAGTTTTAGAATTACTCTGTTCACTCACAATTGGAGTTTAAGTAGTCTGACATTTATACTTCTTATGTTTCAAGGTTTCTCAGGATTTTTTGCCAACTATGCTGTATTGAAGGTGAAAACCAAGTGTAGACAAATGGTTTGGAGACAGCGACTGAGAAGTTAAAGTTCATTTTTTCAAAATTAAATTCAATTTTTGATGGCAGCGTTAGGCATCCACAGTGAGTTGTAGGCACTGTTAGGACCCACAGCTGTCTATGCCTTGGTGTGTATGTTTGAGTTCATGCTAATTTTCTAGAGGCAAAAAATTGTGGTCTGTAGTTGCCACAGCAACAATAACACTGCACTCAGAGTATGGGTGGGTTTTCCCTACTTCATACAAATATGTTGAAAGTGTAGGCATATTGCTGTGAGACACTGTGAAATATGATAGACTCTTGAGAGAGAAAACACTTGTTTGTTTTTTGTTCAGAGAATATAATTTTAATTTTGTGTTACCTTTCTGCTAGGGTGCTATTTCCCAATTTGCAAACCTAACATCGCAGAGAGGAAAATGGGCTCAGCAGTTTGGAAAAAGAAAGTTTCAGAGGTGTCCTGCTGATGCTAATCGGCAAATAAAATGAGGATTAGAACAAAGAATGGTCAGGGCAGAGGGAAATGGGTGACATAATTATATTTCTGTTCCATTGTGGTTGTTTTCGTCACTCAAAAGATGACTGTAGCTGTTCTTTGCCATGAACCAGAATGAAAATATGAACGAAATGAAAGAGAAAAAAAATACAGGGTAAGCTTATTTTCTTAAACCTGCTAAAGCAAAGTGAAGGAACTGAGATGTTTGCTTTAGAAATGTGACTTTTAAGAGGGATCATGGTGAAAGTGGATGCCAGCAGCATAAAAGAAATAGATCTAGGCCTTAGAGTAGTAGAATGTGTTGAAAGATCATTTAGCTTCAACCCTTATGCCACGGAACCTTCCACTACACCACGTTACTCAAAGCCCCAGGTGGCCTTGAACACCTCCAGGGATGGGGAGTTCACAGCCTTTCTGGTCAAGTGAAGAAGGGACTTATTCCCTTCTGTCTCCCAGTGTTTCTTCATGTTCAGAGAAACATGGGATAGGCTGCAGATTCAACAGTGATTAAAATTAAGGTCTTTTTCATGCAGTCCAGACCTGGCTGTGAAACCCTTTCAACAGGAGGCTGCTAAGGCCAAGAACTTGGCCAGAGCCAGTGTGGACTTGGATGTTTATATGAAAGACATGAGTTTCTAGGGTAAGCGTAGCTTAAATTTGGAAGTACCTGTTCTTTTTCTGGCTCCTTTCAGGGCTTGTTCCCTCTGCATGCACTGGTTTCTGTCAGCTCTGCCTCTGGTGTTGCTGATGCCTTTAGCATCCCAAATCGCTGCTGACAGTCCAAAGCATGGCTACTTCCATTATGGTTAGTGACCCTGCTAGTGTCATCATCCCCTCCCAGACCTTGACTCCATGCTGGATTTATTACCTTAGTTTCTTCACATGGTGATGATACAGCAGGAAGCACCAGATCTCTACAGGGAAGATCAGCCAACGCCCAGGAGAGGTCACTTCTCCAACATCCCACTTTCAGGCAGCCCCAGCTGCAGCTGTCCTTCTGTTTATTAGTTTATATAAAAAGTAACTGGCTCCTTATACGATTTGCAGTGAATTCCACTCTTGGGTTATCCTCTTTTCTGTTCTGATTTTTAACTGCTGGGGGATTTTTGTCCATATGCTGAGCACTTCCCCTCTGTTCCGTTCAAGGTGCATATCTTTATTGCTGTATTTGATAGTTTCGTGATCTGCATATATTCTTTGAATAGGCTATGCCAGCAGGTGTCTGGTGAAGTCTGCCTTCATCCTGTGATAAGGTTCTGACATCCTGATCTGTAGTCTGTTATCTATCTGTTTATCAGTCATACATATTTATGTGCACCATTTCCTCAGTTGCCTAGATGTCTCCATTAGGCTTCCTGGTTTTTTTTTTTCACCTAGATAGATTTGAGTTAGGGTTTAAATTATTATCAGGAGAAAGTTGATTCTGTGTCTGCCTTCTCTTTTTCCTTTTCCTGTGGCACTTCAGTTTTTGAGCATAGTCACTAATAAGGCTGATGTACCTATCCAGTTTAGAAGACCCTAAATAGCAAGCATGCCTTTTTGCTGTGTCTAGGATCATGTTTTTGCAATTGCTTGGAGAATTTCTGTCTACGAGACGGTGGCCTCATTTATTTGCTGACAGATGGAACTAGTGGCTTGTGCCCTGGAAAAGCTTCAGGTGGTCACTGAGGACCGAGGTCGCTGGTCACCTCCAGCTCCTGAGTCTCATCTCCCTTGTCCCATATAAACTCCGTGCTGCTCATCGTTCGGGTGCCTTCCAGCATCAGAGAGACTGAAACGCTCTCCAAACCTGAATCTGCACCTCAGTGCTTAGTGCACAGTAACAGTGGGAAAAACACCATGTGCATTTTGAGATTGTGAAGTTTGCTAAAAATCAAACCTGAAATGCTTTCTCAAAGTGCCTCTGAGATATCCAGATGTTAGTGGTATAAAACCTTGTGACAGGGAGGTGGAAATACATTTTGTAAGCCAGCTGGGCAGATCATACAATGTCCTAGTTCTTTTAAAGCATGTTTTTTTAGGCTTTATGTGTAAAGTGCTTGCTTGAAAGGGAAATTATAATTGTTTATGCAACTTAAAGGATTGTTGAATTTCTTTTCCCTGGCTCTGTTCAAATTCTTAGGGTATTTTGAGAAGAGTTCACTTGGAGTTTTTGGAATTTTGTTGTTGTACTTTGTTTCTTGGATAATAAGTTGCCTGTCACTGCATAGTAGGAGCATCACTGTAGTAATTTTAAAATGTAAGAACATTCTTCTCTTTTTTTCTTAACTGTTGAAGAGGAAAAAGTGAGAATTATTCCTGTTGCCTAAGAAAAGCAAGTTAAGTTTCTGCTGTTGCTGACTCATAAGCATGGCAAGAGTACAAAAATACTGTGATTAAGCAAACGTGAGTGAGTTTTTTCCTCCTCATATTGCAGTTATCTTTGGAAAATATCAGTTTTATAACCCAAAGTTCTGCTGTGCTGCATGCAAATAGAACTACAGAGCTCCAGTGAGGGGATATGTAAAGAGGGCTTTAATGAGGCAAGGAAATTAAATTTTTTTCCTCAAATATAGTATAGTGCAAATAAAATTAATTTTTAACAAAAGCCAAATATCTCTTTTTTTTTTGTTTGCATTTCTTTATTCACCGATGTGTATTCATGCTGTGTGTTTTCCTGTTAGTTTTTGTTTTGATTTGGTTGCTAAGTTTGAAAACTAGGAAATGTGGGCTTTTTTGGTTTTTGTTATTTGTTTGTTTAATTTGAGGGGGCAACCCCTGAAATTCCTTCAGAGCATGACTTTTTTGAAAGGTACTGATGATTTCCAAATATGTTAGTTTAGTGGTGGTTGAGATGTTTGCCTTGTGCCAAGTCCTGAGCACTTGTCATCTCCAAGTTTCTTGTTTTCAATAGTGTCTGAAGCTGAGTGCCTAAAATTAGACATGCTTCAAAGTTCAGCTTGCAGAGATATTTGCTGTAGATGTAAGGTGCTTGTAACAGGCATAACTAAACAGTTGGGGTTATGTTCTTGTCTTTTTGCGTGGTTCACGATGCAAAATAAATGACCATGAAGTATGCTGCAAATTCTGAGCAGAAATAAGGAAGGAGAAAAAAAGCCACAACAGGATGTTGTCACTGTACACGTTTTGTTGGTGTCTTCTCTTCCTGCCATGGTTCTGAAGGGATTAAAAATAAGTCTGCAGCCCACATAAATGAAGGTTAGATAAACATATCGTGTGTTGAAAAGCACAGAGCAATAATTTTACTTTTAAACTGAAGAACCATAGAAAGGAGCAGTATTTTGTGGTTGTGAAAGTGAGTATCTGCAGCTGGCAGTTAACAGAGGTTTGCTGATTCTACATGGTCACTGTAATAGCAAAGGAATAAAACAAAGATAATTGTGCTTGACTTAAAAACAAAAAAGCACATACACAGCTCTTTGGAAATAGGCTAAAAATGAACAAAATAGCTATCTAGAAAATCTAGAAAATCTACTGGCCAGCAGAATCAAGTGCCTTGGGGGAAATGTGTGGCTCTGCAAGCTGCTGGAAAATATAAAGTTTTCATTGTTTTTGGAAGCAAAAAGAGTGAGTTTTACTATCTCTTATATTTGCAAATATAATTGTCTAAATATAAACTGATTTTCCCAATTAAATGATTCTGACTAAAGTTTACTGCTGAAAAATGTGGTTTTGCATATATTCCTGCCCTTGTGCCATGCTTCCTTTTCTTCCCATGCGAAAAATCTCTCTACTGTGCATCTGCACAGATTGAGCTGACTGAAAATTAATTCTAAAGGCAAAAAATTCTCTGCCGATTCAGTGTGCATTTTCCCTGGCCCTTACTGATGGCTTCCCAAAAGTTTTGTGTGTCCTCTTCTGCCTCTGAAAAGTAGCTGGGAATACTTTCTGTACCTCTTTCACCAAATTCTGTTGATGCATTATTGGAAAGGGTATGGTCTCCCTTTGTTTTGCAAGGTTGGAACATGAGAGTAACATAGATCTTCACCTTTCTATGTTGATATACCCCCAAATTATGTTTTTGCAGTCATCTGAAAGCATTTGCTTTGTTCTTCACTTCGTCTGCAAGTGCTGTTCCTGGTTATTTTAGAGAAAACTGCTTAGGCAAGGAAGAGGACAGGAGGAAGCGAGGTTTGTAGCACCTGCCTGGGGAGGCAGGAAACCAAGTGTGTTTGACTATGCCCTTTGTGTGGGAGCATTGTTGCCCTAAAACTCTTCCATGCATATCTAGTGGTGGATATGCTAGTTTGCTTTTCTCCTGACTGGCACCTTTTTTTTGGTTGGTTGGTTTTAGGTTTGTATTTTGTTTTGTTTTGTTTTTTCCCAGTTCTGTTTCAGGCACTTGAAATTAGTGTAGAATACCAGCTTCTGGAATACAATACCTTTTTATGGTGTCTTTAAGTGTTAAACCAAAAATTGAAGCATGAGAAATTATGGGTCGTTTTTGAAAACTTCATTTCTTACAACTAAATGAAGTCCAGTTTCACAATCCAGGGATTTCTTTTTGCTTCTGGGAAAGTTAGTGCAGGTAGTGTAAATAATGTTTATAAGTCTGCAGTGTATATTTCTGCATCTAAACTTACTTGTCTAGAGTTCTTTTATAGTCGAAGTACCTGTTTTAGACTTATGCTTTAGGATTTGATGAATTGCCTTTTTTCCCCATTGAAATTAAAAGAAATTTAGATGGACTAGCTCTGGTATCGAGATGAATGCTAGGACAGATAAAATCTACCCTTTCCTCTAGCAAAGTCTGTGCATAAATTTTTTAAGCACATCCTAATACACTAATTTTTACAGTGCCCTTGTTTTAAGTTACTGTGAGCATGACTGAGCATTTAAATACAGGATGTTCCAGATTTTCTGTGTGTAAGGGCCTAATAAAGCATTACATAATACCATTGCGATGTCTGAAAAGTTTAGTCTTTGATCAAGCCACTAATTCCAAGGATAATGTGCTTAAATTTAGCCCAGTGCTGACAGTTTCTACAGTGGGGAAAAAAAGACCAACTTTCTTTTGGCTTAGAATAACCTGTCAAGTTGGCACTTTTTCCCCCTTACTGATATTTGTTTGTTTCTGTTGTGTGCACTTACTGGAATATCACTGGGATAATGTGAACAAAACTGCTCTGTTTGTATTGGTTTGTATTTTTAAAGACCACTGACATTTTTCTATAGAAAAGGAACTGAAAATAGAATTGCACAGACATTGCAACAGCAAGAATGGGGCAAGTTATTTTAGATGTGCCAGTTCCCATTCTAGTGATGGATTGCACTTTAAGCCTACTGTTTTATTTTTAAATTGATGAATATGTGCAAGCTCAAGGCTTTCATCTGGCCTGAAAGTTAAGTGTGTTTCTGAATTGGGACTTTACAAACGCTGCTGTAAGGATCCTGCCATTCCTACGTTCATGCAACCCCTGTTGGTATTTGGGGAAGATAATTTACACTGAAGTCACAGAAAGACATGCTAGCAGTGTGGTTGGGTAGACAAACATTTGTCTGTATTCCTTCCTTGTGTTTTGAATAAATCAACTATGTACTTATCAGTTACACAGATAAAGTGAAAAGGTGCTTGACTTACTGTCTTGTGTTGTAAGTTTTTAAAAACTAAACCTTTAAATGTGGGGGGAGAAAAATCAGGTCTGTGTTGATGCTATTCTTAGTGCTGCTACTTTGATGTTATTTACTAAAGAATGCAGATGTAGAAACTGGACTGAAATCTCAGGAGCAGTTAGTGCTTGAGGCTGGTGAACTTGAGTTGGATCATGTCTAATGAGACCTGTTGTGGTCCTGCTTCCTTTTTGTTGCTGTGGTGTCCATCCATTGTCTGTGGTGGATGAGGGGACAGTATTGTGGAGTGGGAGCTCAGCAGTGCTTTTGAGAGGTGGTGTGGAAATAACTGTTTGGGATTTGGGGCACTCATCCCATCTGAAAAGACTGTTTGGGGTCAGTATCTGTTATCCAAGAATTCATTTGTGGGGAAGTGGTGTATTTAATGATTATGGAAACCAAGGATCCAAGCTCCAGATAGGTGCCTGAGCCCTGCAGGTGGCTTAGAAAGGGAGGGGGGAAGCAGTGCTGTGGTGTCCCCACCTTGGGATCTTCCTAGAGTTCAAGGGATTTTCAGAGAACACTTTGCAGGGACTCAGGTGCTTTGTTGTATTTTACTCTCCTGGAGTTGTTGTCTTCCTTGTTGCTGGTAGTTTTCACTTAAGCATCTCTCTCCTAACTTTACATATGCTTAAATGGGGCCTTCTGAGCACACCTGACAGAAGAGCTGGAGCGATGGAGTAATATGCTGATAAGGTCAGTCTGTTCTCTCTTCATCAGTATGAACGTATGCATAAGCAAGGAGGGTAGATGGTACAAGATGCCATCTTTCCTCCCAGAAGTACTTGATCCAAGTGACTATTTTGTGAGGAAGCAAGGCTGGTAGTTCTGGTATTGGGTTTTTTTTGCTTGTTAATTTTGTTGGGATTTCTTTTGGTGTGAAACTTCTTGTTTGGATAACAACATTTCACTCCTCTTTTCCTTTTCTTATTAAAATATCCTCTATATTCTGAACTGCTGGCTGTAGTTCTGCTTTTAGACATGTCTGACACGTAATACTGTGCAATACTCCACCTGCACAGAGGTATGTCAAATTATTCTTTTAAAAGTATTTTTTGGACTTAAAGGTACTGTAATTAGTGTGCTACCTCACTGCTGAGCAGTCTGAAAAAACAAAACAGATCTTCTAATAGCCCAAAGGCATTCTGGTTTAAAAGAACCACCAGAATGATGAAGGCTCCAGATTATTTGATTTTGCTCCTGTTTCTATTACAGGTGGGAATTAGTGCTGGCTATCTTAGATACACGGGAATTTCATCATTTGGCATTACTCGCTGAGAGAGCAGTAATTAGTGAGTTATAGGTAGTAGCAGAACATTGCTGCACATAAATGATCATTGCTTAAACATCTGTTCAACGTACAGAGTCATTACAGCTCAATGTGAGAGCTGTTGACAGTGAGCTAAAGCTGTTTTTGGATCAGGTCCACGTATTAAATTTATCAAAGGTAAGTGTATGGGAGTTTGACTTAGCATCATGATGTAGATTTGACTTCTCAAGCTTACTTTTGACTTAAATGTTTTTCTTTTAAAATTCTTGATGACTCAGGGTTTAATCTATAACTCTATTTGGTGTCCTGCTAGTGATTATTCTGGTAGTGGCTTCATAGAGGTAATCCAGAAAGAACATCTGTTTCAAGTTTACAGTCTAAATCATGGAAGGATATTTGACCCTGTAAGTAGGGAAACAGAATTTACCCAGGAAAACAGCACAACAAGCCAAAATACTGTCAGTTTTGTATATTCTACTTCACCAACTCCATTTTCTGCATGCAACTGCACAAAAAACACCAAGGCTATGACAACTTAGTGCTGCTTCTGAAGAGGACAATAATCTTAAATTAGTCATGCATATATGCTTTTCTCTCTCATTCTCTCCCATGAGAGAAATTCTATTTTCAAACCTTTGCTTCTGTCCCCGCCAAATCTTCCACAGGACTCCTACAACACAAAGCCAGAGAAACGAGTTGTTTCTGTATAGTACTGGAGATGTGACATGTCGGTAGTGGCATCAGTATTTCCCCAATGTAAATTAATTTGTCTTCTCTCTGATCCATGCTGTTTGCAGTCCACAGTGCCTGGCTATAAACAGAAAATGCAGAACCCTGCAAGTGACAGTCAGTTCTGCTTCCTTTACAAACGCCTATTTGTGCTGGCTCTCAGTGCACTGAGTTCTGTGCAAAGCAATACCACTGTGGGCAATAAGGGGAACTGCACAGATGATGTTACACAAATCGTTTTCCTTCATGGAAGCCTAAGTCAGAATTCTAGCAGTGGGAAACTTGACATGGTCTCTATGATATTGCCCTCCTTTTTGGGGATGCTTGTCCCCTCCCTGTGTAGAGCTAAGTGATCTCTGCAGAAAATATTTGTCCTTATAGTTCATAAAAATAGTCTGGAAGATCAAAATATTTTGAGAAATTTCAGCAAGTATCAGATATCTTTGAGATCTGATTAAAGACTATTCCATCTCTCATTCTTAACACGCCCCTTTTAAATATCACACTTTTGATGTTACGAAATGCTGTAATAACAGCAGGTCTGTTTTTCCACATCAAAGTAGAAATGTCTCCAGCAAAGTGAACTTAAACATGTTGTTTGCCAGGTGTCTTTGATTATATGTGCAAAGTAATCTTTTAAACATGGAAAACAAATTACTGCCTTTCTGTAGTTCTTGCTTTATTCTTTGCGAGAAAGGATGATGGGGCTGATCTCTGGCAGAGTGGAATGCTTTATCATGGCATCCCCTCTCTAAAATACTACCCAAGCGCTGTTGTACTCCACAGACAGTGGTTTGACTTGAGGAGTTGCTACTGCTGTCAGTAGTTTCTATTAGCAAGGTTCTTTATGCTTTTCCAAATACTGAAAACAGCTGTTTGATCATCTGTGGTAAGTCCATGAATGGAGGAGAAAGTCTGTTTTACCAGATAAAAACCTTGTAGCAGTCGCCTAAACCAGTGCTCAGCATCTCATTAGTGCATGGCAACAAATACAGAGTATCTTGACCGTGAGCTGTAACTTTATTTTTACACTGAGCTACCATGCGAAGCCTCTGTTCTTATACTTTTGTTCAGCAAATGAAAGGCAGATTTAAGCCTTTATTTTCTCATTTGGCTGGTAAGTGCAAGGCCTGGAATAAAAGTAGAGGTATCTTCTGCCATATCTATAACCTGACTGCATCGTCTGCTGCATTTTGAAGTGGACATAGACCTGGATGCTATCTGGGAATATTCTGACAGCCTGGCTGTGCTGTAACATACTTGTACCTCTGTCTGTGAATGTGTTTGAATGTGGAACATGCCTGGTTTTTATCCAAAGATTGTGTGCTGTTGGGGACACACCAGCACCTTGTCATCCAACAAGGGGCAAGTTAGCAGTGTGACTGCTCATAGGGATTGTTGGAGTCAAGGAATTACAGCATTAGTAGGAATTTTGCTTACAGAGGACTGTCCGGTTTGGGTAATGGACTTAATTGCCATTTGGAGTTTGGAGAGAACTGCGTGGTCAATTTGTTATATCCTCCTAGATTTTTGGAAAGTGAGATCAGATTTTCTGCAAGCCTAAGGGAGGAAAAATGTAGTAGAGGAAAAGCAAAGTATTTTTGTGGTCAAAACAGAATGCAGGATATTTCCTTCTGATACTTAACTATAAGGAAAAGGTTAAAAGCACTAAAATAAGAGACTATGTGTTTGTACTCAACTATCTCTTCCTAGAGTGTGATCTAGTAACTCTCAAATGTATATTGCCACTTTTTTAAATGGAGAGATTTGCAGATGCAAGGCTTATGGGGTGAGGAGAAGTGAAACTTCCTGAAGTGGGTTATTAGTAGCCTACCTTCAATTACAGTAAGCAGTGACCAAGATTCTTTGTAATGATTTGGTTGAAAGGTGTATAGTCAGGTTTTGTCTCCTCTCATGTTTTCTGTTTCCTATCTCAAGAATTTCTTGCTAGGAAAAGCACTTTCTGATTTCCAAAGAGAGAGGTAAACACATTTACCTCTCTGGAAATCCTCTATGGCTCCATGGCTTTCTTGTTATAGGGATTTGACAAGTTACTACTTTTGTTTGGTTTTTTTTCCCCTCCCCGGCCTTCACCATGGAGCCTGTTTGGTCCCAGAACAAAAAGTGATAATTGTTCATATTCAGTATTATTGACATTGGGCTCATGTGCTCCAAAGGGTGAGATTTTTAGATGCATCTATTTAACTCCAGGTATTTGAAAGTTTTATTTTGTGATTTGCCAACTAGTATTTGCCCTTAGAAGTGCCCACGTACAGATGGTTAATTGGATCAAATAAAATACTGAGCAAAAAATTTTATGGATTTTCTCTGAGAGTGGTTAGGAAGCTGAAGAGATGACTTTCCTATGTAAAAGGTCCTAACTGTTGATGGAGATGACTGAAAAGCTGGTTCCAAATCCCTAGGAGTTAGTGTTTCCCCTTCCTACAGTACCAGTCCAATGTTTGCCAAGTTTCACCCTGTTAAAAATGTGAGGAGATGCAAAGGCTCAAGGCAGATAGAACCGACCTTTTATGTACTTTGAGGGCTTGGATTACAGCATAATCCAATAGGGGGATCTTGAAACCACTGTTTGGCTATTCTTGTATCAACATCATGGGTGCTTGGTGGGCTGGTTTGACCTGATTGCTAACTTTGTGTAAAACTCAGATTTGCAATCTAAACATCACTTCTGAGTTACTGCTAATACAGAATTTAAAAGAATAAAGGGAGGAACTACAGTTTGCTTTTTGCTTTGTCGTTCAACCTGCTCTGGATCCATCCAGCCACTTAAAGTTGAGACTATTAAAGAATTAAAGGATTCATTAACCAGACAACAATAACTATTGACTCGGTTGAGCTGGAGCTGTTCCAAATTTTCCCTCTCTCCAAAAGTGTGGATATCTTGTTTCTGCATTGCAAGGCTGTCTCCAGCTGGCTGTGACTCAGATACAAGTCTTCCAGATGTCGTTGCAGAATACTGTGATGAGACTGCCTTTCTGTCTTCCAGTGTTTAATCATGGAAAAATGAAAGGAAGATACTGTCTTCTTTTGGCAGCATATATGTGCTCTGATTCCTAATTTTATTACATCTTACTCTCTAGAGCATGGAAGAAAGTGACTGTAAAAGCAAAGGTGTTTCCTTTCTGCTAGCAGAATTGAAACCAGGTGTGCAAAATTTTGGTGGCAATACTGAATAGATATGACTAGCTAAAAACACAGGTCAAATGACTTGCAATGATGAGAAGGGTTAATTTGCATATAATTTTTATTTCTTTTTTATTTTTCCCTGGACTCCATTCATCAGTGTTCAGAAGCCCTCAATTTTCTGTTTATAAAGTGTTTTTAGCAACAGTGGAAATAACTAAAAGGGAATAGTATGAACCCTTTTCTCTTTGGAAAGGGAAAGGAAGGAAAGTGTGACTTAGTTCACTTGTGATGCAGCACAACATTTCTTAAATACTTAGGGATCTGTTTACTTGGATGCCTTAAATATGTAGAATGAAGAATAAAATTAATGTTAAATGGAATGCAGTAAAGTCACTGTCAGATGAACTGTCAGCCTTTCTGTGTATACATGTGAACGCTGCATGTGCTTAAAACAGTACACAGAAATAACTAAATAGAGGTGGTATTTATATGAAAAGCTGTTGTGTCCCTCTATTCCTCTGTGTATAACAGAGCAAATCTGGTCTATTGCCAGATTATTGCTTGCTGAGTGCATTGGGTCTGTGATGTTTGGCTGCTCTGCAGAAACAACCCTTACAAACCAAAAACTGATTGAAACATAAGGGTGATGTACTTTGCTTTTGTCCTGGTGGTACAAGGCTTTGCACCAACCCTTGCAAAAGGAGCACAGAGAAGGAATTGTCTTGGTTAATTTGCACAACAAAATGAAGGTGTGATAGTGGCATGGTTGGTAGCACAGGTAACACATGCTAAAAGGAACTGATGGCGACGGCAAGCAGCAGCACATGTACGTGAGGCTGCTCAGCTGTCCTTTGCTGGGTGTTAGCTTGCGATGAAGTCTCTGCTGATTTTTTGCTGCTGCTGCCACTGTCATTCCCTGCCTTAGCTGTTTAAATGCTACTACAAGTGCGTCTGCTCTGGGGTCTTGCACTTTCCTTGTGCTGTGTGTGTGAGCCTTTGAGATCCTTAACACAGCATCCTTAACATCTCAAACTGGGCATACAGTTAAGCCGGATGGAAAGTAAAAAGCAAACGCCTGCTTATCTTGATGGCTTTTACTGATGTAAAGCTTCCGTGAGTGACGCTGCACAGAGGGGGGTATTGTCTTTCAAACAATCAGCCACATCAGTTTCTGTGAGTCTTTGCACTTTCCTTCTTTATACTAAATCAGGGAAGCTCTGCATGCCGCAGAGAAGAGCTGCACTGGTTGTGCTAGTGTGACCCTAAGTGAGAGCAGGATGGGGGAATTAAGGTTCACTGAATTGTCACTGATGAGTTGGCACCCATCAGTCTTGGGAACTTGCTTAGAAAGGATGCAATCAGAGCAGCCCTGTAGGGGCTTCAGCGATTTCTGCTGCACCTCTCTCTGTGGAAGGGTGGGAGCAAGGTGATAGCATTTTGAATGTAACTCTGTGGTAACAGACAAGTTCAGGATTTCTACTACAGCATCTGGGTTTTGTGAGACCAGTGCAATTTTGTTCTTTTACTCTATAGATCTTGCACTAAAAATGAGAATTACTTGCTTCAGTTATAGTTCCATGATGCTATTTGTTATAAATGCTGGTTGCTTGCATGAGCGAGAAATAAATTGATATTGTCTCTGCTCCAAAGAACTAAAATTCAGCATACCTAAGTATTTAAATTATTGCATTGTTCTATTGCATGGCTGCCTGCATCACTGAAATAAAGCAACTGCACCAATGAAGCCAACAAACCTTTAATGAAAGCATTTGCATGAACAGCTAACACCATGTTGGATGTAGTCCACCAGAATAAAAGCACTTTGGGGCTATAGTATCTTGTTAAACACATTGTAAATGTTTTTGACAAGAAGCCTGGCAGAATCCAACCACCCCTGGACAGCCAGCATGTCAGAGCATTTCCGAGTGAGATATATTATCCTGTCCTGGACTGATAGCTTTGGATAATCCTCTAATCCAAGTGATTGCTTAAATGTTGCAGCCTATTTAGTTTTGCTTGTTCTGGGACGACTTGCTGCTGGAGAGCTCAGGGTGAATTTTAAAAAAGAAACAACCAAGATTAAAATAAAATAAAAAAAATAGGACTGCAACTGAATAAATTAATTTATCTCCAACTGTCTAGGGTCCAGGCTGGACTTAAGGATGTTGTATCCCAATGGTGTATTTGCCCTGTTAGAGACAGCTCCTGAGCTCTGTTTTGACTCTGACTTTGATCTATTTTTCCTCTGACTTCTGGGATTTTTGCTGAAGCTGTCAAAGAGAAGGTGACTTGAAGAAGGCAGCGTGATGTTGGTTTTGCTCTGGAGGACACTGAAGCTTTTGCTTGTCCTTGTGTCTGACAAGAGCAGTCTCTAGCCCTGTACTGCTTGCCCTCTGCATGTCTTGTGCTCCCACTGCCATTGCTACCTCTTTGCAGCGAGGTCAGACTGATTTTCACATGCAGTAGCCAAAGAACGTTTGAGAAGCATGTTCCTTTAGGTGTCTGCTTGATGGTAGAGCAAAGTTGTTTTCTTTGCACTCAAACCACAAAAAAATGGGGAGCTGGAAGGTCTGTGTGGAGTGGAGGAATTCAGCTGAGGCGGCTGTCCCATTCTCACTGCTTGTGAACAGTGTCACATCAGGATTATTGACTGATCATCAGTTGATTTTGCCCTTGTGTTGGGGTGGGGGTAAGTGAGGTACTGGGGTGATATTTCAGACTCCCAGACTGCTTCCTGGACCCTGCCTCTCACCAAGAGGACTGAAAAGGGGGATGATGTGCCCTGCACCTGGGCCAGGCTGGCAGCAGAGCAGAGCCTTCCTCCAAGGAGAGTGAGAACCACCAGAGCCCCACCTCTACCCTGGTGTGGCTGGAGCCTGCCATTTCTCATCTGATTTTAGGTGGCTGTGTGCTTGTTTAATCCCTTCTGTCACTGGCCAAGAAAAGTTACCACATGAGTTCACAAGTGAGAATGCTGAGAAGTAAAAGATTCATAGCTCACGATTTCCCCCCCTTTTCCTGCTTCTACTCTTAACTGTTATGAGAACAGAGAGAATCCTTCCCCTCCTCCTCCAAGAATCAAAACAGTTTTTTGTTTTGCTTGTCTTTTACAGATCAATTTTGTAGCCTGTCAACTGTTTGCACTTTTGGCTGCATTTTGGTTTCGTATTTACTTGAGTCCCAGTCATGCCAGCTCCGCTGTTCGCCATGCATTTGCCACCCTCTTTGGAATATACTTTGCTGTCTTCTGCTTTGGGTGGTGAGTATTTAGTCACCATTTAGACAAGGCTTGGGTAAAAATAATTTTAAACTTCATATCAGCTTTTCTGGATTACATCTTTTTAATCTTAAGGCTCTTAATGCTACCTTAAAAAGAATAACTTAACCAACACAACCATTCCAAACCCTCAGAGTAAAATGACTCATGCAAGTACTTTTTAAGTAAAGTATTTAATTTAATTTGTGATGTTTGTTCTGGAAGTTAAAGCCATACCAGTCTGCTCCGAAGATACCTCTTCTGGAATAGATGTATCCAACTGAAATGGGCACTTTGAGCCAGGCTACTCTTTCAGTTAAACATATGGATAATGTAGTTTCATTAAGTGTCAGTCTGTGTTGGATAGTCAGGCTATAAAGATGTCGTGTGGTAATCCGGGTTTACTGGTACCCTGATATGACATCACATTTATGTCATTTGCATGGAAATATATTCTCTTGCTCTGAGCTATCAGCACTTCCAGGTAACATAGAAATTATCTAAATACTCACTTTGTTGTCTTCAAGGTATTCCATTCATCTTTTTATCCTGGTGATGATGAACTATGGCATTATGAATATGGCGAGTATTCCCAACATCCACAGGTGAGCTTATGTGGCTGCAAGTCCGCAGCTGCCTCTCTTACACCTTCTGCTTTCAGGGAGAATCATGAGGAGTTTTTAGAACCACCTTCTCTTCTTTCCTTCTTCTCTTTCCCGGTTACTTGCAGGAACTTTGTTCATGGAGTTACAGAAGCAGCTGAAATCTCAATTTGTGGTTTTTTTTGGATTGATGTATTGCATTTTCCTATGAAATTGCTGGCCTCAAAATTTGACTCTTGCAGGCCTAATAATTTATGGCCAAACCTTTGGTTTCTTAAACATAATGAAGTCATGTTCTCCTTCGTCTTGTATTCTTCCAGATTGCATTTGATAATCCTTTTTAATGTGTTTTTCCCCTTGCTGTTTGGCCTTCAGGTATTTTCCACTTATTCTTGAGTTAGGTAGTTCACATAAGGTCACTGAGGCAGCTTAGCTTAGTGATCTGCAAAATAAGGTCTTGCTTTTGGTACTGGGCTTTGTGAAAAAGTAGAAAATACCAGAACTGTTATTGCTTTGAAGTATAAGCTTATGGTTTGGGTGTGTTACAGGTGATTTCTGTCTCTGCACTGTCTGGCTGTTTCTGTAGCTGCTGCTGAATGCCCAGAATCCACATCAGTCTGGGCTGGGAAACGGAAACCCTTTCTTCACTTGCCTTCAAGGCCAGGGCTGTCTGAGAATCTGATGTTCAGATAGTCGTCTCACCTTCCTTTTCTTCCTGAAGAGACCCCTCTCTTAATATCCAAACAGGAACCCTGCTTATGATTACTTATATTTTTTCTAAGATTATTTAGAAATGTGAACTATAAAAACCAGGTCTGTCTACAGCAGTCACTAGTGTTTTGCACCATCAATGTCAAGGTTTTAAGAAGGTATTTTTTCCGCCCCCTCACAGAGTGCAAAGCCCAGAAGTCCAGAGGTAATTAATAATGTCACCAAAAAAAAAAAGCTAATTGAACAATGTTTGTTAAAGAAATGCCATCCAGAGACCAAGATAAAAAGGTGTTAAAAATTTGTATTATGGTTTCCTGGTCCTTGTCCCTGCCTGTCAGTCAAGGGAAATGCAGGAGTTAGGGACTATAGATCAGAGGAACCAAGTCTGCAAAGGAATCATCCAATAGTTATTTACATCTTCCTAGACAAGTTGGGGTGGTGATAAGGAAAAGGACACAGCTTCAACAGGAAGCCCCCTCACTCTTCCTCTTCAGCCAATTAGCCACAATGGCTAACAGCAAAATGGCTGTATACTGAAACAAAAATCAAGCCAGTTCATATAGTGTCACCACTGTTGCAAGATAGTCATGTGTGGATTTGAGTCACTATGAAATGTCAATCCAATGTGCTGAAAAACCTCAGGAGGTCTGAGGGAGGATTGAGTTAGGACTTTTCTGTTGTATTCCACTAGCCATAGCAGTATGACTCAAGGTGCTTCCACATTATTAATTTTGGCAAAGTAACGACATAGTCAAACTGCTTGAGAGTAAGCTTGAACAATGCCACTTTAAGGTCTGGACCTGTTCATACAGGGGACCAGATCCTTCAGAGTGGGGCTTAAAGACCTGGCTTTTTTTTTCCCCCAGAAAAACATAGTGGAAGAGAGCAAATGAAATAAACTGAATAATTTAACCTTCATACTCTCTTCCCTGGTTATTTTTTGCTAGTTTGCTCTCTGGTGAAGCTGCTAGCCTTCAAGGCCTATAAATGGACCAATTAATCCAGCATCAGAAATGCTCCCAGCTGCAGCAGCAGTTCAGTGTATCTCTCCCTGCTTGCCCCCCTTTCAATCTAAGTGCTTTACACCTCAGCATGGAGGCTTATTTTAGATCCTTCATCCTGTCTATCACTGTTACATGTCTGAGCTGGGTGACTTGCCTTTGGATGGATGCTTGCCATTCTCCATTGATGAGAGGGGAATCCAAGGACCTTGCTGAGGCAGGACTGGATGCCTGACCCAGATAAAATATGATAAATTCTACTCTGAATCTCCTGAAGAATCTCTCATGTCCCTTCAGTCTGCCTTTCATCCAGCTGTTTGCTGTGCGCCACATGACCCGCAGGTTGCCTTGCGATCCATCACTGTCGCTCACACTGCAGTTTATTAGTCCCCAGGGAGGAAAAACTCATTTCTTTTAAAACCAGCCATAATCTGACAAAGGCCTGGCTCTTTTTCAGTTGTCTGCTGACTGATCCTCTTGCCTGATTTCACCTCTAGTTCTCCCCTGTGGTGGATGCTCCCATGGGTCCGGGGAGACAATGTGTGCCTACCAGCCTCCCAAGGCTTGGCCCTATGAGGCATGCAGGATGTGCCATCTTGTTCTGTAGTCTGTTGGTCTTTGCCTCTTCGCCCCCACATGGATAACCTCTGCTACAAGGGACACCAGTAGACCTGGTCCTGGCCTGTCCATGTGGTGCAAGCCTTTCATTCTGGCATCCCAGCTCTTCATTGCACTGTGTAATTTGCTTCATGTGTCAGTCTGTCTCCAAACATCCATCCGCTTCTTTCCTCCCCAGTATCCTCTTTCTTGCTCATGTAAATACAGGGAGAAGTCACTTGTATGAAAGGCTGCATCTGCTCGTGCAGACACTGCAGCATTTCCAGTCTTCAGACTGTTCAACTGTTAAGATAGAAAGAGTCATGCTACTGCCCTGCCTAACAGAACTGTGCTATCATCTTGAAACACAGAGTGAGTTTGTCACATCCTACCTAAGGAATGCTTCTTCAGTTGGACACAGTGATCTTATAGGTCCTTTCCAGCCTATATGATGCTATGATTTTTCTGGAAGATGGTGTGCTTCAGCATGGAGCGATGAAAAGTTTAGGCTATGTGCCATCATCTGCCTTTATACAAAATCACAAGAGAGAGAATACCTTAAACTTGAAATATTTTAGTCTCTGCTATATCTGAGGAAGAGTTGTAAATAAAGAATGTTTACAGATAAAAAATGCAGTGGATAAGTTTAGTGACTGACATACAGTATCATCTGGTTTCAAATACTTGAGCTGGACAGAAATTTCAAAATAATATGGGAAGACGGGAGCTTTGAAATTGAATTTTGCAACTTGAATTGATTCTATTTCTTCTTTAATTTTTTCCCCACCCCCAGAATAAGGAGACACCTCTGTAAGGCTTCAGCTGGGTATACAAAACCATCAGTCCCCTTTGAGAATTTCTCCCAGGTCTTGTAGCATAGCTTTGGACTTTTTAACAATATGATTTGAAAAAATCAAAACAAGCCCAACCCAATTTGAGTGATTCTAGTTCTTGTTGGTACTTTTGTTGGTAACTATGTGTTCTGTGTGTTATGTTTTTAGGTACTCCTTTGTCGTAGCTATGGGATACCTCACATTGTGCCACATAAGCCGAATATACATATTTCATTATGGTATTCTCACTACAGATTTTTCCGGGTGAGTGAGTCTGCAAACTGGTTCCTGTGTCAATCAGTATTAGTTGATTTCAGTAAGTTGTAAGAATAATTTTTATGTTATCTGTGGAGCACCTGCAATTTTGTTTCCCTTAAGCTTTTTCTGAGGCTTTTGTTGTGATCTTTGGGATTTTGTTGTTTTTTTGGGTTTTTTCTGTTTGTTTGTATTTTGTTTTTTGTTGTTGTTGTTTGGTTTGGTTTTGGGTTTTGTTTTTTTTTAAACAAAGGAATAAACACAGTATGATTTTTGCACTGACTCAGTGTTTCTACTGTTTTCTTGCTAGAAACTGTGTAGTTAGGAAGGTAGAGCTTAGTTAGCTAGATTTCCCTGCAGAGCAGCTTGGGAGGATAAGTTACACAGTCTCTCCCTGGCGCTGTAGGAGTGCTTATGTGGCTGGTGGTCTGCCCTGAGAGGTGGAGTGGGTTGCTCTCCTTCAAACTTCCTAGGCACAGCTGTGAGCTCTGTGTCTCCTTTCCCCCATTCTGATTTGAGGCCCCAGCTGGGAAGGTGTTTCCCAGCCCAGGCACTCCAGCAGGTGTGAGGGCAGGGGTGAATTGCTGGTGGAGCTGCATGAGTAACCCAGGAAGAGAGACCAGAGATCAGCTTGGGTTGTCAGCACTGGTTCTCTCATGGGGCCAGGTTGTGGCTGCTGCTTAAATAGCACAACTTTTTGCATGCCATGATTTCTGTGAAACGGTGGTTTTCATATATACTGTAGTCTCTGATTTCACTCAGAGAAGCAGTAGAGGATGCTTTGCAAAGATAGAGAGAGCTAACACTCTGTGCTTTGTTTGTGAGAGGAAGGTATGCTTTTGCATGATTTAAAAACAGTGTTCTAATCTGTATCACACTTGTTTAATTGAATGTCTGAAATACAGAGTAATTAGAGTAATACCATGAAAAATTTCTGTAAACTTGCACAGTACATTGTACATGACTCTTCCAAGTCTCTGTCATCTTACAGGCACAGAGTAGGAGATTGAAGGTTTTTGCTGTCTCTGTGCATGTGTCTCTCTCTTTGAGATGGTGGGTTTAAGTACTTAATTAAGTTGTAGGTGGTGGAGGGGAAGTTTCTCTCAAACTCGTGAGGTTTTTTTATTAAGGAGGCTGCAGTAATGGGAACTTACGCGTTTAAAGAAATTTGGTTCTGTAATTTTTTCTGCAGTTCTTTTAATACACGAAAGCATGTCCTCAAAGAGCATGACATGCCTAGAATCCTATAAATGGGATTGAATGCTATTGCTCTGTCTGTACGAGACAGAGAGAGAAATGTGAGAGATCATGCTTTTCTGAATAGTGTGTTCAGAAATGCACTGTGAGGCATATTAGCTCTCTCTCTCTGAATACATTTAATAAAGATTCAGCTGAGACTGAGGGTGGAAAAAGAGGAATGGTAGTTGTTTGTTATAGATTAGTTAGTGTTTTCTGCTCCCTTGATGAAAAAGTAACTACTCTTATTTAATGATGAGCTTGAGGATAATAATGGTCGTGAAAGAATAATGGCTAAACTTACCTTGTTATTTGATTTTGTCTTGGTGCTTCAAGATACGCACCAATTCCTAAACTTCAGTCAAACATAAAACTGCTAAGTGGTAAACAAGTGGAAAATGTACTATGGATATGAACTGCACCTTCATGGTATATTTTAAAAGCTAAGAATAAATAAAAATAGTGTAGTGGTATCAATAAAAACTTGCAATCCAAAGTGTTGGAACCCAGATCAGCCTCAAAATCTGTCTTAAAATCTGTTTTCCTCAGCTGTAAATTTGTGCCCATTGAGGCTTTATGCACATACCTGAACAGATGTGATGGATGAGAGAGACTGTGTCCCTGGACACAGTTTTATCATGTATGAGCAGCAACTGGACTCCTCTTGCTTGTACTCCCATATTTGATGGTTCCTTGTCTGTTGCATGTGGTAACAGGGAAGCATTAGGACAGGGACCTGGCTGGGAGGATGGCATTAAAGTTCTCTCTCAGGATTTCAGAAATGACCAAGACTGAAGCATGGAGCTATGCCCATCTCCCTCCAGCTTCCCACCGATTTGGGTGAATGTGGCTGGGGATATACATTGAGAAGGCAAGACACTGCATTCAGGGGAACCTTTAAGATCCAACAAGAAGCCCATCATCTGCTGACTTGTGTTTGAGGTTTCAGTATCCTGTAAGTCTGGTGATACCTGGTAGTGAGGAAGAAGTTTTAATCCACATCAAATAGGCACATAACCAGTTCTATTGCCATCGGCTTTCCAATGTCAGTTCCCTAAAGTGATGAGCCAGATGATCAATGAGTGTTTCCCAGCAGTGGTGCTGAAAGCCAGCATCCCTCATTTGCTCTCTTGCCCTGCTTTGTGCACTTAACAACTTGCATGCATAACCCTTTTGAAGTGTGCTTGCAAATACATTTTCTGGGGTGTTTTTAGTTGGTTGTGCTGTTCGTTTGGAGCCCTCCCATATTGAGAACAGAGCTTGTGAAATGCAGGTAGAGATGGAGAGAACAAGGTAACTTTTGAGTCATATCTTAAGCAAACTGGAAAATGAAAGATCAAGCTGTGATCACTTGTGAACCATCACTTTCAGGTTACGAAATAGAAATAAGGGACTTGTTACCTGCTGGTGAGTAGTTAATTCTTAACTCCTGCAAAGAGTAGTTTTGGTCACTGAGTCTGACAAGCAGAACTGTACTCAAGCTGCTTGCAGCTATTTCTTCATTTAAGAGTTTTTCATGTATTGCATAGTACTTAAGGAAAAACTTATTTTTTTTTTAACTACTGCCAGGTTTTAAGGAAAACAATTTCTGACTTGCTGCACTTCAATTTTAATTCCTTTTAAAAAATGTGTATATATTTTATCAAATTTCTTTCAGTTATATTATTTCTCAAATAAGTGGTGATATAATTTTGGAATTTTCTCTTTACTACTTCCTCTAAAACCCTATTCATTTTTGAACCCTAATTGTACAGTAACTGAATCCTGTGCTTCCCCCTTAATTCAAATCAATCTTTAAGAGAAACATGCATGTTTTATTTTGCTTGGTTTGCCATGACATTTGTACATTTTACCTGAAAAAACTAAATCCTAACTCTTTCTCTCTCCTATTTCTTCTTTATGCTAAGAGGATTATGCTGGTAAGTTGCCTGCATATACAACTTTATAAAAACAGTAATAATATCATACGGTTTGTGTTTTCTCCCTTTGTATCACAGGCTCGGATTGAGTATGGTAATATGATAGCTTTAAGGAAAAATAAGTTTAAAATAAGGAATCTTGATTCTTGATCTTTTGATTTTTGGAATTTTGATTTTTGGGAACTAGTAATAGATAGGGTTTCAATCTAGCAAGCTTCATGACCAAAAGCCAGATGCATGTGATCATCCAGATAAAATTCAGAAGATATGGAACTTGTGTCTGTTTCAATCCTTTCCTTGATTAAGGCCATAGAACTTTAGTTTCCTCTTTGAATTCTTGAAGTGTCTGAGCAAAATTTCCTAATATTGTAGATTATTCGGTGAAATGTCAGAGAATGACTGTGCATATGGAGGTTTCTTTCATATATGAGTAGTGGCTGAGAGACCTGGGGTTTTTTAGCCTGGGGAACAGGAGGGGCCTTATCACTCTTTACAACTGATTGAAAGGAGGTTGTAGCAAGGCTGGGGTAAGACACTTCTCCCATGTAACAAGTGACAGGGTAAAAGGAAATGGCCTCAGGTTGTGCCAGGGGAGGTTTAGATTGGATATTAGGAAAAGTTTCTTCATGGAAAGTGTTTTCAAGCATTGGAACAGGCTGGCCAGGGAAGAGATGGAATCACTATCCCTGGAAGTGTTCAAAAAACATATAGTTAATGCACGTGGAGACATGGTTTAGTGGTGAAGATGGCAGTGCTGGGTTAACAGTTGGACTCAATGATCCTAGAGGTCTTTTCCAGTCTTAATGATTCTATGAGTCTTGCTGCCATTCCTTGCAGAAGAGAAACTCGGTTTGTGAAAATCACCACACACGCTGGCACAATTTTTTCAATCTTCTGTTGGTCTTAGAGACACCATAGCTGAATTATCTGGGAGACTTGAGCAGTTTTCCTCCCCACAATATCAAATCTGTAGCTCTTACATGAGTGCTTTGGTGGACATCACTCTCCAGACACCTTTGTGTTCACCCTATCCCAAATGCAGAGCAGCAGCATCATTCTTAGCCAACCACCTAGAAAGGGATGATCATTGAGAGAGCCCTCTCAAAAAGCCATATATATAAGCAGATACTTCAGTAACAAGTGTCACTTCAGGTGGTGAATTTTTGCTGGGTGGTTAGTGCTTTGTTGCTGTTTTTTTCCTCACTCAGTGGCTTTTAGTATCAACCACAAAAGGAAGGAATAAAAGCACAGCAGCCGTTTTTCACAAAGGAAATACATTTGCTGATGAAAGCAAAGATAGATGTACTCTGTTACCATATTAAAACACAGAGCAGAAATGCTCTCTGGTCCTACAAGTTCAGTTGGTTATTTTTATTTTCTTGTCTTCTGAATGTATGACATGCTTCAGTGTCTGTTCCAGCAGCACTGGGTAACCTTGGTGTGCAGCTGGTCCCCAGAGGCAGTGCAGTAGTGCAGGTGCAGAGTAAAGTGATGTCAGTCTCTTTTCCATCCCTGTTTGCTGCTTGGCTGGGTGCTTGTCCACTTGAAACAGCCCTGAGATCCCTTACTATTGGATACACAGGAGCCCTGCAAGAACTGCAGTGTGGGAACTAGGCAGAATTCAAGCAGGCAATCACTACTAGAGAGCTCCACGCATCTAGTACATCCCAGGACACTTCTCCAGAAGTAAACACTCTTTTAAGTGAAATGCTTCTACCATGAAGGCTTGAGAAATACTGCTTGGGAGTTTTCACACACACGCATACGAAAAAGGGCAGCACATCACATGAAGGAAATTGTAAGTTGCTTTGGAGGTGCAAGTGTGTTTAGTGAAGTGTTTTTCCTCTGATGTACTTCAGTACTTCTTCCTTTTGCTGTTGAAAGCAAAAGTATGAGCTTTGCCCACTGCCAGCTTGGCCATCCCCTTGTCAGCATGGTTACTGTCACAGCAGGGTGTGACTGTGTGAATTTCTTGTCATGGCTTCAGCGCTGCAGAGGTAACCCTGAAATAAATGTTCGCTGTTTTGGAGTCTTGTCTGCTATGAGCCTTTTGACTCCACCTCCTCTCTTACTGAAATTAGGTCAGTGGAAACTATTTCTAGCAAGCGTGTGCCAGGCTCCTCCATGGGATTACCTAAGGTCAAGCAGACTGTGCTTGGAAAACGTCTTTTCTCTCGTAAGCATCAAAGCTTGCTCAGTGCAGAAGCCAGCCTGTGATGCGGTGAGGATCCCCACAGCAGTCTACCAACAAAATCTCTTTACTTCCACTGGCCTGTGCTTCTGGCAAATTTATTGCATTGGGGCAAGCTGTATTTAAAAATTGTATTAACTGATATGTTTTCATTTGGAAGGTTTATTTAGGGGAGTAAACCCCTCTATTAAGCATTCTCTGTAAACTGTTGCATCTTAGTCTTGTGTTATTTTTCAAGGCATCTAAGGTGAGGTAAACAAAAACTCGAAGCTTCTTTACCTTTTGTTAGATGCCTTGAGAAGAAAATTGTCCCTGGGTCAATTTCTGGATTTTTTTTTTTTTAAATTAAAAGTTGGCTACTAGGGTTTGTGTGTAGGAGGTACAGTGCAGCTAGAACCTTAGATTAAACTCATAGCCAATATATAAAACATGGGAAGGGAGGGGAAATCACACCACACATAAATCAGATTCTGTGTTTCTGTGGTAGTTTGTAACTGTAGTGCTTAGTAGGATTTCTGGATAGGGTGTGGAAAGAGGGTGCTTTGCAGCCACTACTCAGCATGTGGCTGCAAAGCAATCGGTAGGTGTTCAGATATGATGGATTGCAAGTTGTTCAGGCTTCTAAATGGGTTTTATTTCAAATGCTTCCTTCCTAGGGATAAGTCTTTGTACTTCATCTGTAAGTGCAAGTGTAGTAGGTAGATTTTCTTCTTAAATTCAACCTAATTGCCCCCCTCCAATAAACTGTGCATCGCAAAATTTGGGAGTAAGGAAAAGGATTGGAAGCTTTAGAGTTTTGTTAACTTCCCTTCTTGTTTTTAGCACTATTGACTTTTTTCCAGTAGAGTCTAAGGGTTAAAATAGTATCGTGTTGGAAACAGTTGACTATATATGATATGATGCTGTATTTAATGTATTAACTTACTCAATGTTTTATTGCTGTTTAAAGTTAGAGCTTGCCTGAAAGGCTGAATACAAACGGCGATTCAGTGATATTTCAAAGTTTTAATAATCAAAACTCACATGCTTAGGAATTTATGATTCTTTTGCATCCCCCCCCACCCAAAGGAGAGTTCCAGTACTGTTATTATTTTGTTGTGCTCTGCCTTTTCCTGCAGCAAAGACATGGTCCCCCTGAGATCAAGTAAGTGGGGAATGGTAGGCAGGAGGAGAGGAGGGAGGAAGATGCTCCTTATTCACCTGAAACCTTGCTTACCCTTTGTGTGAAGTGTTGACTGATACCTGACACTGATCTCGTGAAAGATTTAATGTGTGTCATCCCACTGCCACTGTACAGCAGGTTTCCACCTTCCTAAGTAGGGTAGAGATCACAGAATCAATTAGGTTGGAAAAGACCTCTGAGATCGTCAAGTCCAACCTATGACCGATCACCACCATGTTAACTAGACCATGGCACTGAGTGCTACATCCCGTCCTTCCTTAAACACTTCCAGGGACAGTGATTCCACCACCTTCCTGGGAAGTCCACTCCAATGTCTAATCTCCCTTTCTGTGAAAAATTTCCTTGGATGTCTAACCTAAACCTCTCCTGGTGCAGCTTAAGAGAAGAGACCGACCCCCACCTGGCTACACCCTCCTTTCAGGCAGTTGTAGAGAGCAATAAGGTCCCCCCTGAGCTTCCTTTACTCCAGACTAAACACCCCCAGCTCCCTCAGTCACTTGTCATTTGACTTGTGCTTCAGACCCTTCCCCAGCTCCACTGCCCTTCTTTGCACGTGCTCCAGCCCCTCAATGTCCCCTGAACTGAGGGGCCCAGAACTGAACACAGCACTCAAGGTTTGGCCTCACCAGTGCTGAGTACAGGTGGAAAATCACTTCCCTAGTCCTGCTGGCCACACTATTCCTGACACAGGCCAGGATGCCACTGGTCTTCTTGGCCACCTGGGCACTGCTGGCTCATGTTCAGCTGGCTGTTGACCAGCACCCCCACGTCCTTTTCTGCTGGGCCACTTTCCAGCCACTCTGGAAAATATGTATGACATGTAATATGATGATGTCAGGAGGGAGAAGAGAAGGTATCTAATGAACTTTGTGGCTCTCCTTCTCAGACACGTCACTTTTGTTCTCCCTTGTCTCCTCTGGAGCTGGGATTTGGGGGAGACAGACTGTCCACCTTTTCTGATTAAAGTGCAGGGAAGGCTGACTTGTTCTGTTGGCTTACAACGTGCCATCAATGAGGCAATGAATTCCTAATATAGATGAGGAGAACCTCTCTCCTCTGTGTTTATATGTAGTATGACTTCAGTGCAGGCTTTACTCCTGCTGCCCTCAGATTGTTTGCATTTTGGTTCTCTCTGGTTTACCATGGGAGCCTTGTCCTAAGACAAGTGTCTAAATTTAGACACTTGAAGTCATACAGGTTTGGCTCAGAGCCTGAGGTTTAAAGTTACCCACTTCAATATTGGTGTGAAGTGCTTGCCATAAGAAACATATGCAACAAATTGAACCAATTTGAAACAAGTGTTAATGTTCCCCCATAAAGCTAAAAAGGTCAAACACTGACAAAATAAAAATTTGTGTTTATTGCAGTAGAACTGCTTGGTTCACTGACAGCCTCTGTCTCTCTTAAGGATTAAAAAAATCTGCCTTTTCATATGCTTAAAGGATTAGGATTTATGTGTCTTTGAAAGCAAAGCTAAATTTTGTCTGGGAAAATCTACTTTGAGAAACAGGATGTTGAAGATAATGGTGAAAACAGCTTATAAATCACTTTTCTTGAAGGATTAATTGGAATAAAGTTTAGAATGACTGTTTGACAATATTGCTGGAAGGTGAAAAGTCATTGTTGAATTTGTCCATTCCTTAGCTACTCTCAGTGGTGTAGGTGACCCAAGGAGAGCTGCTGTACAAACCCCTGTGTTATGATTGTATTCAAGTTCTGTGTATACTTAAGCCTGTTCTGAATTTTATGTGCAAACTTTTTTTACTGACATTGCAAGTAGGGACTTCTGAAATGATAAAAGCAGTTTCTGATTAAGTAATTGGCTGATATTGCATGTTTTGCAATGTGGGGGTAATATGCTGATTTTGGGTAGAAAATGCATATTATCCCCATAGAATTACTTGTGGACTCTTGAAAAAGATCAACCACATTAAATGTTAAAAAAAAGACCACTTATAATGAAAGAATGGCTTTTGTCAGTATTTGTGTCTTTACCATGCTCAGCATATGAATTATCTTGAGAATCTGTTTAATTTATATTAGTGGGATAAGCAGGTTGTAAACAGTTTATTTTAGCCATTGGGTTTACATTTGATGGTAACCAGTTGGTCGACTTAGTCAAGGATGATCCAGAATCTCTTGAAAATCTCTGTAGAACGTTAAGTATTTTACTTATGACATTCAGAGACGTCACTGAATGTGATTTCTGCTTTTTTTTTCTTTACCTTGAGAAATCTGTGGGATAAAAACAGTGCTTGAACTAAAAAAACCACCCTCAACTTTTTTCTTTAATTGTGTTCCAGAAAATATATTACAATAGTAAAAATGAACAGCTATAATGTTTGGAGTAATCATCTATGTCTCTTAAAAACGTTCCATATACTGGTGAAACTGTGTAAATAGTTAAATAAATGTGTAAAAACTCGAGTTTTCATTTCCAGGTTGAAGACATCATTTGTGTTCAAACGGAAACCTCCATATGGTTAATGTTGTTAATTTATTCTCAGATTGAGAAACAACCCCTTGTATCAATCCTCAGTGAAGACAGAGCTCTTTTGTGGGACTAGTTTTACATATAGTCATCACAACTAATGCTTTTAAAACAGTGGTGTATCCTCATCATCCATTCCCATCTCATGGCTATTGTGGTTGTGAGAGATCTGGGCACCCTGTGCTGGTGTCCCCAGCGTCAGAGAGATGGGGAGAAGCAGTGTGAGCAGGTGCTCATCCCTTGGTTTGCCTGCTATGGCTCCTTCCAGATTGCAGATGTTCAGCGCCAGGTTTAGTGTTTAGGGTGCCACAGCCGATGGAGGAAGTGGTTTGTCCCCACGGTTTTCCTCTCATCTTTCCTCTTACCCACCTCTAAATGCTCTTGGCTGTGTCCTTTACCCCTGTGAGAACCAGCTCCTGATGCCTCCAAGCTGAGTTTAGTCTTTTTTCCCATTCCTTAGCTGCCGCAGCTCACATTTGCCTTCAGTGCCAAGAAGCTCTGTAAAGCTGGATACGGGAAGCGGCCCTACTGGGCATAGTGGCTATTTCTATGCTGTGTGTTTAATTGGCACCAAAGCTGCTGGGTGGCTGTAAGTCTGGCTCAGGTACAGCCAGCTCCTGTTTTCAGAGGCTCCAGATCCCACATGCCCATACACTCCCAGTTGGATGTTGTATCTTGTACAGGCTGTTCACAATGCAGATGCATGGCCAAGAAGCAAGTGGGAAACTGCTGTGCTGACAGCTATTCTGGTATTTGCACACAGTCCTAATTGATAGAGCTATTCATGTGGGGAAATAAGCATCTGTATCTGCAGAGTCAACATTTTTTTAGGGCACTGAGGAGACACACAATAGGAGAGTAACAGTAAGAAGAGCCAGAGTTGGGTTACAGCAGCACTGCTGTATTCTAGTGTTGCATTGTATAGGGCTTCAGTTTGGTCTTTGCCTGAAAGGAAGCTCAGTGGGCTGCAGAAGCTGGTATTTCCTAGTGGTGTGATTTCTTCTGAACTGCAATTTGCAGTGCTGAACGATAGGGAGACATAAAATAAGGCTTTGTGTGCACTTAGCAATTAAAAATTCCAGTGCAAGTTACTGTGGGGTTGTTTTGAACCCAGGCAATTGTCTTATGCCTGAGTGCCTCCTTCAGCTTTAATTGGATGTTTTCCACTTGTTGCTAATACAGTTATGCCTTTTAAAGGCATAAAGACATTCAGTGAGAAAGTTGGGAATAATTTGTATTACAAGACGTGTAACTGTTGTTTCTGTCTTTGTTGTAGTCCGCTGATGATAATTACACAGAAGATCACAACTCTTGCATGCCAGCTACATGATGGTAAGAAAAGGAATCTCTTCCCATGCCCTAAAGACAGCCTTTTTATTCCAGTGCATTCTATGGTTAATTTATGGAATGAATGAATGTAGTTCAGTGAGTTGTTCCAAATGAAGAAGAAAAACGCTATGTGGAGGAAAATTAGAAACTTAAAGTTTTGATCAGTTTTTAGGATCAAACTCTCTTTGCAATATCAGAGACAACTGTTTTCCCTTTTGAGTATTCTACTTCCTTGGGGCCCCATGTGGAATTTAGCTAGTACCAGTATCTCCTAAGCTTAGATGCTACAGTGCATCTTCATTAAGCTCTCTGAAGCTGTTACTGATTCTCAAAAGTCAAGAGTTGTGTTTGATGCATAGGTTCAGTCATTAATGTTAATTTAGCAAAAAATACACTAGCACTGATATATTCAGTGGTAATGTACTCCATGAGTTCTGAGAGATAGAATTCAGTAGCTTTTCCACAGAGAGAAGCACAGTTGCAAGCAAAATAACACTGTCTTCAGTCTTGTGCTGTGCTGTGACAAAGAGCACTATTATATCCCAGCCTGTGTCTAGTACAGTGCAAAGGCTAGAAATGTCAGTTGTCATCAGTAGCATTACTGCTTGTGCCTACTGATGTTGCAGTGCAAATTTCTGATGATCTGAGGCCCATTGCCTTACAAGCTGTGGGTGACTGAATAAGTGGCTTGCTAAAGAGTTGTGAGCAAGGATTTAAGTGATGGCCACACTGGAGTCTGGCATTGTTTGCAAGCCAGGTTTGCACAAGTGAGTCTAATGCTTTTAGCTGGCTGTAATAGGTACAGCTGGAAGCTTGGCTAATTGACCTTGTTGTTGGCATTCACGTTGCTGAGGCTTCTCTGCTTCTATAAGTAAAGTCAGCTCAGGTATTGCTGCAATGCCACAGCAGCGTGCAGCCCAGGTTCACACCTAGGATGTTGAAGGTAAACAAACAGATAGAAAGGAAAAAGACAACAGCAGAGGCAGGAGCATTTTAAACAGACCAGAATCCCTAGAGATTAATGATTGTGGAAAGGGCTCATTTCATTGTGAACATCCATATATGGAGCAGTTGATCAAATGAAGGCAGCTTGCAGTTCAAGCATCAGTGATAAATTTCTATTTGTAAAAATTTAACACAGCTGTCCGTAAATGGAAACAGACGAACAAAATACCCACTCCTATAAGTAACTAAGTGCTTAATTGTTTCTCTGAAACTCAGGCCCTCCCAGTATTTAGAAACTGAAACAGTGGAGAGAGAATGGAACTGAGCAGCTTATCAGCAGTCATTGTAGGAAGTGGGTCCTGTGTGTGTTTTGGTAATTACGGTCAGTACATTTAGAACAGTAGTGTCAATTGGTGCCAAGCCCCTGATCTTTCAGAGCTGTGCACACGCAGCTGTGCACACGCATGCTCCTCATCGAGTGCTGTGACTCATCCTGTGTTGTGCTGCTGAAGCCAGTGGGATTCCCTGCAGTATGTGCAGCTGAAGCTTTAGGGTGAAGGTTTTGAGGTATGTGCTATAAGCAACATCTGTTTGCCACTGACCATCACACAAGAATTTTCCATCGTTTTCCTGGGACATTGAGTCTGTGCGCTACCTCTGGCCCCAAAGGTCTTGTGCACTCAACAGGAGGTCACCCTTCCAGTCTGGACCTTGTACAATTCCAGATTATTACTGACGTGTATGTTTAGGCTTGCTCCAGCAGCAGGCAGCTGCGCTGCTCGTTCACACCAGTGGAGCTTCTGTTCCCTGAGCGCCTGTTTCCCTTCCCCTGCCCGCTCCTCCTGCTGTGAAATGCTCCATTTCTCACCAAGGACCCAGTGGGAGGCTTGTGCTTAAATGAGCCAGTGGCTTCTGGCAACAGAGGTTTTTCCAGCCCAGGACAGTTTGTAGAGGCTGTTGGGGGTCGCTGCTAGTTGGTGGCATTGCCACTTCCATTGTGTGTGTGGGAATGCTATGGCTGCTTCTCCTGACAGTGTAGCCAGGGTGGGAAAGGGGGAATGAGGTAAGGAACTGGGTAAAGACGTAGAGTAGAACTTGACATAAAAATTAGGGATTGAGCTGTATTACAACCACCTGTGACAAAGAAATTTTGAAATTATGGCTTTAGAAATTAATTTGTGGGGTGCAAGCATAAAGCTTTGGGAACAGCTTTTACTGTTTGTCTTTTGGAAAGATCTAATGTGACTTTTCTTTCCAGGAATAGGGCGACAAGCTGAAGAACTCACTCCTGAGCAAAATCGGCTTGCTGTAAAGTAAGGATGTAATTCTCTTAGTGATTTGTGTCTGATTTCTTCCAAAGAAGTTGAGTGTTTAGGTTGTTTTGGTTTGGGTTTTTTTCCATTGCAATGTCAGGGACAACATAGTGGCCCACCCATGAAAATGTTTCCTGCTACTTTCCAGTCCATGATGTGCCGGAAGTCCTACCTGCTTTTTCTATTTGCTTGAGCAGTTTTGTTTTTGTAATGCTGCTGTCACTGCCCTCCTTACACAAACATACCTTCTCTCCTATATTCCTTATTTCTTCAGCTCAGGACTTCTCCCTTTACCACCCTGTGATGGTCAACGAAGCACTGAAGTGCTTGGCAATATCTCATTGGCTTAAATGTATGCTCCACATGCAACAAAACAAGTCTTTGCTGAATTAACTCTTTTAAGTTCAGACTAAGACTATACTATACAGACTTGTTGGCTGTTATCTTCATCTGATCTGTGATATGTTATTTTTCCAAGTAGATACTCCTCCCATCAAGCAATCTACTGCATAGTAAAAATCCATTTTGGTTTGACTCTGACACTTCAAGTGCTGCTTTTCTTTGCCATCATTTTTGAATGCTGGATTTTATTTTTTTTGGTCTCCCTCCACAATGTTAATACTCCTAGTTCTTCCTGTTATGTAACTAATCTTCTCATTTTTCATATGGAGAGGGCATCTCTTTGAGCACCTTTTTTTTCTAGTTTGTCTCTCAATACAAGTGCAACAGGGAGGTGAATTTGTTGGGGTTTTTTTGTTTTAAATGAAGAATTAGTGTTACAGAATTACTCTTAGAACTGTAACTACTTTTACCATGACATGTTTGTTTAAGGCCAAGGAAATTATTTCCTTCATTTTCAAGGTAGAAGATTCTGCCATCAGAAAATCTGCCTATGAACTTCAAAAAGTAAGGGAGTCATTTTTTGAAAAGCAAAAATCTTGTAGGTAGCCTTATATAACTTTCCTGTGACCCCATTGTGTCTATTTTTAAAGCTCACAGCATAATTTTTAACTGAACTTGGCCCTTAATTCTAGTCAAATTCTCACCAAACAGGCTTGGGTTTTTTTTCTTGTAGAGTAGATGAATTCATAATAGAAAAGCAGATGCCAATAGCTTAAGTGTCAGTGGCAGACAAGTCATAACTGAAGAGTTTTAAATCCCCTTTGGTAATACAGCCTTTTGTCTTCCCTCCTGTTCTTGGTCTGTTTTTGTTTCTCACTCATCCTCTGTACATTCCTTCGTGCATTGCTCATGTCTCCCCACCCAACCATGTGCAGACTCCAAGTTGAGACTAATGACTTTATTTTTAATCTTATGGTAGATCTAGGGAGCCAAATCATGGACCTGATTTTGCAGGACAGGAAGATGACCCTTAGCTCAAATTGTTTGCTGCATCTTTCTGTGAAATGCTTTCACCAGAGAACATACCATTCAGGCACTAACATCTACAATAACCAGTAGGGTGAATGCAGAAAATCCTTGCTAATCTAACTGTTTATTCAAACTAATTCCACTTCAGAATAGAAGTAGGCAACAGAAAATGTTTAACTGTTGCTTAGTTTTTCTGCTAGAAATTTGTTTTTGTCTTAAAGAATTTTAAGTGTGTTTTGATTTATGCATGTCCATCTGTGTCTTGGGCAGGAGAGCCCTCAAGCACTGTGCCTAAGTTTGTGTTCTCATCCGAGGGCTCCATGTGTACTTGAATAGTGACAATTAGGACATTTGTGGAGAGCACTCAGTAATGCAGTGCAGAACACAGTGCACAATTTGGATGTTGACATTTTCTGCCACATAAAACCCCCGAGCCTAACAATTTACAAATCACACTAGTGATGAGAGGCCTTTGCATCTTCATTTTTCCATCCTACTGATCTGTAGCAAGGACAGTGGATCTTCTTCATTTTACATCAAATGTACAACCCCAGAAGGAACTGGTGGGATATGCACTTGCAAAATGGAAAAAATGTTAATGTGACAGACTTCCTTTGACTTTCGTATTCAGCTGTCTTTCAATTCATGTGTTGTTTTTTTTCCCCCTTAGTTTCTTTTCCTGTTCATGATGCAATACAGGCAATTGCTTCCTTTATTTGAACAGTAGGAGAGAGTGCTTCTTCATTCTCTTCCTGTGTGTCTCACGTGACGCTTCCCATTTTTCGAAAGGCAGGACTGAAGGGTGGGTGAGAGCTCCTCCCAGGACTGAGAGCCCCGGTTTTAGAGACTCCCTGCCCTGCAGTTTGTATAACAAGGCAGAATGGTCCCTGACATCCTGGACAGATGTCCAAAACCAATTACCATCTTCTCACTCCTGGTACTGCTGACCTGTGCAAAATGGACAAATTTATTACTGTTTTTAGCTGAAAAGTTTCTAATATTACAGCTTTTCAAATCATTAGCACCTGTAGCTTAAGCACTTCCATGTTACCTTTGTTCTGACTGCCATCTACCAGACATCACCAGAATATGACAGGCTGTGTTTCATTTTCCCCAGAACACATCTAGAGAGCTTTCAGCTGTGGGGAAAGGGGTAGGAGAGAGGTGGGGACTGAGGCAGACAGTGCAACAAAAAACATTGGTGAAAGCCTTTGCTGTGTTTTACCTTGTTTTGGTTTTTTTGTTTGTTCTTTTGTATGTGGCTGATTTTTCACAGGTCAAGACCTTCTTTGCTGGAGTATTTAAGTTATCTCCTCAATTTTATGAGCATCATAGCAGGGCCTTGCAGCAATTACAAGGATTATATTGCCTTCATTGAAGGGAGGCATGTGCACATGAAACTGTTAGAAGTGAACTGGAAGCAGAAGGGTTATGACAGACTTCCTGATCCTTCTCCAACTGTAAGTTTTAAAATGACAAAGATTGATTGCAGAGGGCAGGAAAGTACAGCTTTGTACATGATTCTCATAATTAAAAGCTAAGAAGAAAAACCACTTTTGGGTTATCTTGCCAGTAAAGGTTACAGTGAGTTTTTTCTGTGAGTGGCTGCTGTTTTTATCACAAGGTCAGGGGTGAAGGGGCTAGTGAATTCCCCAAATGAGTTTGGCATGCAAAATGGGTCAGTTGTTAATGGCTGTGCTTTGTACAGCGATGGGAATGGTCTGCAGGTTCTGACAATGACAAGTTGCAGTTCAGCTCCAGACAGAAGAGGAAATGTCAGAAAAAACCAAAAAAGTCAAATTTCCCTTGTAGTGCAGGAGATGTGCAGGAGATGTTAAAGTACATGAATCATGGCGAAACAGAAACTGTAGCCTGTCCAGGTGATTTGCAAGAGTATCTCACACACTTTAAGATGACACAAGAGGTAATTTTTTCACATACTTTTAACACTAATTTTGTTTTCTATTTTTTGAATACTACTTAAAACCTTCTTATAAAATAGCCTTCTTGTAAAGCAGGATAGTGTAGCATGAGATCCAGATTTCTCTCTCTTATCTTAAGGTGACACTGAATGTGTAGCTTTGTGAATGGGTGCAGAATGTCTCCCCTGAAGTTGAGCATGTGCTTATGTATAACGATTCCTGTTGCACACAGTTGTCTTTCTACTGACTCTAATGGTGTTACTTCCGATTTACATTAGTCTGACTGAGGTCAGAATAAGGCCTATATTGTGGAGGATGCAAGTCAGGAGAGAGTATTAAAATCTGCATGAAAAACCAATTTCACATTACTTTTTTCCAGAATTTGGAAAATATATAAAAAGAGATCAAAAGGGTCAAAAAATACATGATTGTTTAATAGTATATTGCATTTTTATTAGCCTTTTGAGAAGATGAGTCAATTTTTACATGGTATCCATGTGCTAGATTACTTTTTAATTATGACTGTATCAAGAAGGGTGTACTCATGGTGTGTATTTGCAAACAAGCTTTGAACTACTGTTGTGATTGTCCGTAATGGTGTATAGGAAGCTTGGGAGCTGGAATAGAAAATGCTGTGGCAGAGCACATACCCTGTATCGTGGGTACAATTGTGCTGTACAACATGACACTTTTTGGACAAGTGATTTTTAGCAAGACCTGTGGGTGGTAGCTGGGTAGTAAGTCTTGCTCTTGCACTGAATATCAATGCTTTTGGCTTCCAGGAGGAGCCCAGTCCTTAGTTCCAGATGACAAATAGAGTACAAATAGAGAGGATTTCTGCTTTCCACTGTAGGGCTTGGTTTGTTTGTTTCCTTTCTCATTGTAGAATCTCTGCACACTGATGTGCAGTCTGTCATGAAGTTCATCGCTGATTTTGACTTGTGGTTGTCCTACCTATCTGTAGGTAGTTCAGTAAACCAAATTAAACTAAAGCTGTGAGTCTGGCGTTTTATTGGTCACCTCTTCTAAATTAATTAGTATCAACTTTGTCACTAGTAACTTTGATGGTTCTTGAAGCCCATTGTTTTTGTATGTCATGAGCGCTACCTTGTTCTTCCCCTGAAGCAAATGTTTCTAATGAATGTTTCATTGTTTGTGCTTTTTAGGGAGCAGTGGTGTACAAGCTGTGTATCACACTAGTATCTCTCATTTTATTCTTGACGCTTACCAAGAACTTTCCTATGGCATATATTATTGATAACGAGTTTCTTGATAAAACTCCCTTCTTGTCAAGACTTGGTTACCTGTATGTTGTAACACAGGCAGCAAAACCAAAGTATTATTTTGCATGGACGTTGGGTAAGTCTGGCTACAACATGTAGTTTTATGTGTAGCAAATAAGCTCCTAAATGGGGGAGGGGGCCTGAAACCCAGGGCTGGGGGGGAAATAAAATTGTCCCTAGACCTGGAGTTCTTGTGGGAGATGTGTTCCTTTAGGCAGTGGACCCTGTGCATGCTGGGGGGGGCTGATCCCTCTAAAGCACTGTGGGGTCCTGTATACACCTTGGCTTTGAGCAGCCCAGAGAAGAGGTTGGAGAACCATAGGGAGCAAAGGAAGTGTTAGGAAGGACCAAAATCTCTGCAAGGAAAAGGGGGAGGAGAAGGAAGAGGGCTCACTAAAGAGAGAAGCAAATGGTTCTGGGAGCCATCTAGACTGACTGGTGGTCAAAATAATCTTATTGCATTTTACCTTCTTCCTTTTACAAGTCACCTTCCACATCTGCGTGTGAGGAGTCAAATCCTTTAGGCCAGGCTGAAAATATCCTGGATTTTTTTGCTGGTATGACAAGACATGTAGGGGAGATCCTGGAAATCCAGCAAGCAATGCATATACCTGAAGCTGAGCAGAGTGTCATTGAGATGGGATGGAAATAGCCAGAGAGATTCATTGTGAGGCTTTGATTAAACTGCTGGGAATAAAACTGTCATATCCAGGGAAGGCAGCCAGGACTGGCATGTGTGGAATGGGAAAAGCTTTGAGATAAAGAATGGCTTGCTCGCAAACTTATTTTTGTGGGATCCAGTGTTAAATTGTTGCCTCCGTTTTTTCTGGCATTATAGTTAACTGGAAGCCCGTTGTTAAAGAGATAAACTGAACCTGCATTTGTGACAAGACCAAGCTGTAGAGGCTGTAGAAATCTCTTACAAATGAGGCAGTTCGGGGAAAAGTATGCATTGCAGAGTGGAGGGTGAGGCCTCCTCTATTCACATCCCAAACGCAGGCTGCAGAACAGCAGGCACTTTATCCTTTCCCGGTTTTGCTCCCGGTGGCATGGCCCAGGGCATTACAAAAGCGCCTGCTGAAACGGGCCGATAAATGCTTCCTGCCCTCGGGACGGGACAGGCACGCTATTGTGTGGGAGCTGCGCCGGGACTCCTCCAGATCCATGGAAAGAAAATTCAGCTTCTCGCTGCATTAGCGATAGTCCTGGGAACACGGCTGCAAACCTAGCTGCGAGCTGTCAGTGAAACCGCTTCGGCTCCGAGTGCCCCCATCCAAGGAGCTGTGAAAGCCATACACATCCAGAACTGTTCAAGTGTGCAGGGAATTGATCCTCTGCGGGGCTTGTGGGGATTCGGGTTTTATGAGCAGCTCGAGGGTGCACAGTTGTGACCTTTCTGTGCTTCACACCTTGCTCTGCAGACAGCAGCCTGGGAAGCAAAAGGCCACGGGGTCTGCTATATACTTATTGCTCGTCCCATGATTCCTGATTTCTTGTTTTTAGTTAGTTGGTCCCTGCAACCCTTGGAGCAAGGAGGAGCAAATCCAGGAGTCTAGTGCTCTGGGGTGATGGTTATGTGCAGCTCCAGTCTCTGAGACTGGGCAGGATCCTGTGGGCCAGCTTCAGGCAGGGTTATTGTTTATTGTTTGGAAGTTTTTTAAACAGGGGGAGAATTAAAAACACGGAGAGCTTTCTTTCCATCAGTAAAATATTTCTCGATTAGAAAAGTGGAAAAACAAAACAGAAAGTTTCAGGTTAGAGGAGGTTGCTTGTTTATTTATTTATTTTTAGTCTTGTTACTTATAATTAGGTTCCCTCCCTAGTTTTTTGCACTAGGGCTTCTCCATGAGCTTGTGCCGGTACTCAACAGCATTTATAAAGTAAAATCAGTTTTCATTCTTGGGGAAGAAATGCTGACCTTTTTAAAGCATAACCAGGCTTGTATTTTGTAAATGACCTAGAAGGAAAAACTTTACCTGTATTTGCACTTCTCTTTTTCTTCCAATGATCCTCAGTGTTGGCTGCAACTAGTGATCCAGAGACAATAATGAATCCTCCCTTCTGTTTTCTTAGTACTCCAAGAAGGTGTTTCTAGCAGGGGGATTTCACACTGAAATCAGAATCTTGAGACCCAGTGATGAGGTGACTCCCAGGCACTCTGAGAGGGGAGGTAGTTGACAAGAGTGCATCAGTGTGTAATGCCTACTGTTATCCAAGCTTTTACTTGCTTTAAAGTAGCCAAGTGTATAACTAAAATTACTCAATATTTGGTTCATAGAGGTGATGAGGCACTTTAGTGAGACACTCAGCAACAGGATTAGCAAAAGGCTTTGTCTGCAGAGTTCTGAATGACAGTCTTAATTAACACAGCCATGTTGGAACTCTTAATAGAAATAGTAAGCATGTCTTTGAGATATTAAGTTTTTTTTGAATTCTGGAAAATGGTGTGCCATCCAGATTCCCTTCTGAGGAAAATGCTCATTCCTTTTATAGCAATATCTGTCTCGAATGAATAATAAAGGCTAAATGATAGGAAAAGTGACTTATATTAGTTGTTATTTTATTATTTTATTTCTTCTGCACAAGGAGTAACTAGTCTTTCCTCTTGAGGAAATGACTCTTGTGTAGCCTTACAGTAATGCCCCTTTGCAAAGAAGAAGCTTCTCCCAGAAAGAGAGGTTGTTAAATCCTACAAAGCTGGTTTGAATGTTTGTTTAGTGCCATACTGACTTGTAAGAAAACATGTCTCTTCCAGCAGTCTGATTTTGACCTGTTTTGCTTTGACATTGCAGCAGATGCAGTCAACAATGCAGCTGGTTATGGATTCAGTGGAGTTGATGAGAGAGGCACTTTCCGCTGGGACCTGTTGTCCAATTTGAATATCTGGAACATTGAGGTGAGATAAAGGAGTGGCTGCATTGGCATAATTATACAGAAATGAGCGTGATAATGGGTAGAGTCTTTACTGAAAGGAAAATAGATCTATGCCACCAGGCTGCTCCTCTTTAGCATGAAGAAATTTTGTATTTTATCTGTCGGACAGATAAAATGCATCTGCCTCACAGGCTTCCTCATGCTCTGTATTCAGGTTGTATTTCTAAACAATTTAGTGAGGGCTAATAAATAATTATATCAGATATTTAATAAATGAGCAGTCAATTACTGTAGATTGTGGCTGAGCTGAGTGGGTCAGTAAATTGTTCACAGCTATGTTTCTTCACCATCTGTGGTGTATTCTGTTTATTTACTTCTAACAATCTCTCACTTCTGTAGCCCAGTTGAGATGAGTGGTGGTAGTGAAAGAGGCTGCCACAAGTCATAGAGACACGTGCAAGGGCTGAACTGCCTCTTGGACGTGGAGAAAAGCAAGGGTAGGAGACATAACAGGTGCAAAGCAAGCAACCTGGATGGGAGCTGACAGGGGCGCACAGAGCTTAGATGGATGCTGATCTAGAGCACCCTGCAGCAAGCCACACTTCCTCAGAACATCTGTCACTCCTTCCTTGTGACTGCAGCATACTTTTAAGATCCATTAGCCTTTTGAGAACTATTTGTTTGTGTCTCTAATGCAAAAGATGGCCAATATAATTTGTTTGCCCTAAGGAATATTTTGTGAATGCCAGTGAGATGTGGAAATATTTATGTGTCTGAGACTGCTTTCTAAAGGTTTCTCCTTTAGAAATAGGAGGAGCTTCCCTCTGCAATTCTCTACTTATGATTTTAAAAGTAATCACAGATGAAAATAAGTTGACTGCTTTATTGCTGAACAATCTGTGACTAAGTGAATGCTGTAATAGTTCTTCTCAAGAATGAAAGAGCCCCTGTAACTCTTCATTGAAGATGCCAAAATTGGAAGTATCATTATACATTCCCTGTTTTTCAACATTCTTTCTCTTTTTCCTTTTTAACCATAATTAATCTTCAGTGTACATCTCTCCTTGATGAGTACAGGATACACAGCCCAGAAATTCTTTACACTTCTTGATGAAAGCAGCACTCTACATACCACTCTGAGACCTTGAATCTGTATCTGATTCAGTTTTTGGGCAGGAGATGCTTCTTACTTGGGCTAAGGCAACTTCTGTTTGAAGGAGGAAAGTAAAATGCAGGCAGTGCTCTTTAGTCAAGCCAAATGAAGGAAACAAGAGCCTTTGCTCCTCTCTACCCACGGAACTGATGGCCTCTCAAAACTTACTTCCTTTACTGGTCACATTGGCAACAGAAATCAGAAATTGTTTCCAAGAGCATAAAATAGAATGCTGTCTGATTTGATCATGTGTGCAATGAGAAAAAGAGGCTACAGAGACCATGACTTTGGGTAAGCCTTGAACCATCACTTTATGTGCAGCAATGCTTGGAGTTGAAGTTTAAGTGTGATTGTACAGATACAGTCTGTATGTTCAGCAGGTATAGCCACCTGCATGCATAAAATTACCTCAGAGCTGAGAACTTGAGTGCTAAATGTAACTTTCTGATCTGTAGTAAAGATAAGCACATGGAAGGAGTTGTGTGGGCCTTAAAACTTGACAGGGGCTAAGCACACGTGGGGGACTTGAAAGCCTTGGCAGCATGCTTGTTTTGACAGCCAGCAACTACTTCCTCTCTTGGTAATGTAACTGGGGAACTTAAAGGAGGCCAAAAGAGAGTGACAATATTAGCTGGAAGAGAAACTGTATTTTTCTTGGCTTCTCTTGGTACAGTAATGCAATTAAAATGTGGCGGTGCTGCATTGAGAATTGCTAATCATTTTAACTCTTTAAATGCAGAGGACGAAATGCTAGCCTTAAGGATTCTGTGTGGGAGTGCAAAGATATCTGCACATTCCCCTTGGAAGCTTTTGCCCTTAATCCATTTCTTCAGTGTGCCCTTGCCTTCAGCTGATACGGCAAAATAATGCGGTGTCACTGAATCATGTCCCCACTTGGCGAGGGTGTCCTTGGAGGTTTCTGCCAGCAGGTGAGGAACCAAGGTGGAGTTGGGAGGTGAAGTTGATCAGCAGTAGGAGAACCAATGCTGAACACCGCAGTCCAGCAGTCCCCTAAAGCTGGGAAAACTCAGAGGAAGAGGTATGGGTGGTTCTCTCAGGATCCACTCTGGTTTCTCAAGCTTAGCAGTGGGCTGAGAATTGGCTTCTGAATTTAGTCCTAATTTTTTTGCCCATGTTTTTCAGTCTTCCCCCTTCCTTCTCCAAATAGTAATAATTATAATACTTTTTTTTTTTTAATAACACTTTGTTTTAGTAGTACTGTAGAGGAGTCCAGATTACATAATGGGTGGCAAGCTATCTTTTCCAGAAATAAAGCTGTTTATGAACTGAAAGGAAGGCCAAGCATATAAAACAAGAAGGCTTCTCAGATTTCCCATTATTTGAAAAGTAACCAAACACTGTATTTAATTATATGAAACAAAGTAAGATTTTAGAGCAAGTGCCAAGTGTTAATGGTGAGCCATCAGCCTAGTTAATGTCCCTCCCAAGTCATATTAGTATAATGATGGATTGTGGCACAGTCTTCATAAAAGTTTGCTGCTAGAATTAAATATTTTCCATGTACCTCCTCACTAATTTAAAATGCAAGTAGTATTTTACCGGCTTCATTGCTAACATTTCATGTGAACTTCTTTCTTAGACTGCAACAAGTTTTAAAATGTACATTGAAAACTGGAACATTCAGACAGCTGCCTGGCTGAAACGGTAAGAGTAATGAAACAGTAACGTGCTTGTGAGATCCAAAAGCTCTACATGGCCTGGAAAAATGCTGACTGGTGGCTCTCATAAATGTATAGCCTCTTGTTCTTTGTTTCCTGTGTCTGTAACGGTGCAATACAATGGTATTTGGTGCTGTAAAGTTTTATTACTGCAAGTGTAAAATGCTCCTATTTTATATATGAGCAGCAAAGTCATAAATGAACTGTTCAAATGTTCCATAATAGAAAATAATAGCATTTTGTTGTTTCCCTCCATTATCTTTCCTGTACTGTTTTGCTTCGCTATGTTTTGTTTCCCACACAGAGGTGAGTCTTGCTGTGTCACTGGGATCCAGAAGTTCAGGTCAAAATCTTCAGAGCCCCAGTGTAGTCTGGTTTGGAGTTACCCTAAGGTGCTTGCCAGGGAGTCTTTGTTTAGGATATGGGAAAGAGACTTACAGCACTGAGATGATCTGATTTTAACCTGTGACTGTTAAGGCATATATTATAAATACTAGCATAAGTCCAAATTTTGTAGATTGGACTGTGTCTCATTACTCATTTCATTTTCTGGTGTGATTAAAGCTCAGCATGCAGTCAACATAGTGTCTGGAATGCAGGCACAGATTTACTGTAGTTGTTCTAACTATAATGATGTTAAATCTATACATCTTAAAAGTTAATGTCTACTATTTTTCATTATTCAAATGATTCCTGGTAAGAAATGCATTATCTTGACTCGTTTCTTTGGAACACAGCATTTGATTTAATCTTTAGAGAGCCAAATAGATTGGGTGTTGTTTTCTTGAACTGTTGTCCTTGCATCTTGGGAGTAAAATTTTTGCTGCTAAAGTTAGCTGGAATCCCCTGTTTTGCAATAGTTTATGGCACTCCCTGTTGTTCCCAGCATCTGCCAGATAACTGTGCCTAAAAATAGCTCTGTTCACTAGAGTGAAGGGTGGGGTCACATCTCTTTGTCTTTCAACTTGCTCTTGATCTGTCATCAGAGTTTGGAAGGGTAATGTATGATTCCAGATAGAGATGTAAAGGTGAACAAAGTCTTGCCTGCCCTTTATTCCATTATTCATTTAAATGCTTTGAGCACCAGAAATACTTGTACAGGCACTCTTTGTATACTCATTTGCATATAAGCATGCTTCCTCATTCCATCTAAACCTCCATTTAAATGAAGGGAGAGTGCCTCATGTCCTAGTCTGTAACTAAGCCAAGATAAGACTGCTGAGAAAACAGAGTAAGACCTTAGAAACAGAAGGATTTCAAGTGCAGTGACCATTATTCAGCCTCTTCTGTTTTGTTTTCATTTTTGCAGTGTCTGCTATGACAGAGCTCCTTGGTACCCTACGGCTTTAACATTTATCCTGTCGGCCCTGTGGCATGGTATCTATCCTGGATATTATTTTACGTTTCTCACTGGAATCCTTATCACACTCGCAGCCAGAGCAGTATGTACCTTTCATTGTTCTCTTCTAAGGCCCATGCTAGACACTATCCAGCTGTCAGCTGCACTCTCACATGGTCAAACAGCTTGTCCCAGCTGTGAGCCCTCTTTCATGCCTTTGCAGGCTTGATGTTCGCTGAAACTGTGTTCTGTATTGACACTGATTGCAAAGTACCCAGCAGTTATAATCAGCACCAATTCTGGACGTGGTGCACTGCTGTCCCTGGCTGTCAGAGGAAATGTTGCTTCATGTTGCACAGTTCGGAGTGCCACCAGCTATGTCCATGCAGTCAAATTAGCTTGGGATTCAAGGTCATGTTGGATTCCAGACTTCTGCTGGGTCATGTTTCCTGTATGCTGGCTTGTAATTAACTCTGGGCCCAGTCTTACACAATAAGCTGCTGTGGGTGAAGCATTAGCCCAAACTTGAACAATTTATGTGGATGCAATTGATGCAGTAAAAGGATCTCTGTGTTTATGGGCCTTATTTTTTGTAGAGTCACCAAAGACAGAACAGGGTTCATGTCTCACTGTTGTTAAATTTATCATAGCTGATCTTTCAGGCTGAACCAGCCACTTGTGCAGGGCTGGGAAGCATCACTGTTGTCTTTTGGAGTTTGACTATGGATCAATAACCAGATCAATCTGAAAGGTGAATTAAACTAGTGACCAGTATTAACCACTATTGCTAGAGCAGGTTGCTGAACATGTGCTTTGCCTCTCATTTGTGAGGATTTCACAGATGTGAAACTAACTTAAAATCTCTAGGAAACAGCACACACTTATAGGTATAAGCATTTGTTTGTTCATTTAAAGTAACTTTGTTTTACTGTTGATAACCAGTAAGAAATGCAAACCAGGAGGGAGGAAGATTACATCATAATAGGTTCCCTCCCAAAAAATATTGTGCCAGATACCCAGAATGAGAGAGTCTGCTCCTGTGGTTATGACAGAGTAAACTGGGGGCTGCTTCTCTGTTTGCCACTGGTTGACTGCGAGATCTTGAATATGCCAGTCCATACACTTCAGTATTCCTGCTCTCAGTGCTTTGTTACTGGTGTATAAACCTTCCTGTGATACTAATGCTGATGGTAAGCGGAGAGTCATGCACTGCAATGCGTCTGTGTGACTTTGCCTAAGAAATGAATTTATATAATTTTCTGTTAACTTTTCCCTGACCTGCAGATAAGAAACAACTGCAGACATTACTTCCTCTCGTCAGTGCCTCTGAAGATAGCCTACGACGTTGTTACCTGGGCAGTCACTCAGCTGGCTGTGTGCTACACTGTGGCACCATTCGTTATGCTGGCGGTGGAGCCCACCATTAAGTTTTACAAGTAAGTCCTCTCCCCTTGACTTTATTCTCCAGGGTGGCATTGACTTTTGTTAAATAACCCAAACCACACTGAAAGGCAGTTAGCATTTCTTCAAATCTGAAAGGAGTTCATACAGGATGCTTGCTGAAGTATAAGGGGTGATTTTTGCACTCCTGTAATATGAGATCATAACAATGCCAAGGCAGAGCATTTTGGTTGTTCTCATTCTGTGTCCTTACATGACATTTCATATACTCGGTTTCCATTTTCAAAACAGTTGGTTCTCAACCATTAGCAGTAACCAAGGCTGAAGAGGGTAAGAATAATGTGAGTTGGCAGTAGGAAGGAGTTGCTGAGCAAAGACCAGGCTTCCAGCTGCTGAATGCATATAAGAGGAGGTGTGATCGATCAGCAGGAGATATGGAGGGCTCCTGGCAGAGCACTGCTCCTTGAAATGAGTATGCTTTTTGTTATGAAAGTATGCGTCTTTTCTTACAAAGTGAGTACTTCCCCAAATTCCTTAAAAATAAGAAAACCCTGGTGTTGCAGAGTACATTGAATGTGCTCTAAGAAAACCAAGTTGAAATAGAGAAATTGAGAAGATAATTAGAAAAGGGAGACTGGACTACACGGCTTTACTTTTCTTTCATTGTACTGTCAATGGAGAGTAACGGCTTTTGGTTCAGAAGAAAGACAATTCCCTCCTTCAACATAAAAGACACAAAACTGGTAGTCAAGGTAGCTGCTGTCTGTTTGGAGGTTGAATTTCAACATTTTCTATTCCTGTTTCTTAAACCATTTGATTTCAACACAGAAAACTTAGCATGGAGTAAAAATTACTCCAAATTTTTCTTAGCTTAATTTCTTAATAATTTTGCCCTGGTGACTTTGAACATAGTTAACATTTAAACTTAGACACTTGTAAGCAAGGAAATGTTGGGCTTTTGGACTAGGGCATGAATTTTTGGAGCAATTCACACCACAAGCAGTGGTCCTAAGCATCTTATAAGGATATTAAGAACTATGGTAAGAAGCATAAATGAGACCACAGAAATGTGCATTGCTATGTTTAACAGCTGGACCATACTGCTCCCAAACGTCATCTTCCCCAAGCTGCCAGAACCTCATCTATTTGGTTTAAGTATTTTTTATTTCTCTTCAACCTTGTGTATACTGAATTATTTGAAATAAAAATATTTTATGTTTAGAAACATACCAAATGCAGATATCTCTGAGCAGTTACCTTCAAAAATGCAAGCCTTCTGTAAACATCATTACCTGACCTTCTCCAGTTGAAAGCTGAGTGCTTTGATTTATTTCAGATCTCAGCACTTTGGCCGAATTTTTTTCTTTCTGTCACTTTTTAAAATTTTTTTGAAGCATGAAGGGTATTTCTTCAGAACGTGGCCCTGTATACTCTAACATTAAAAGAGAGATGGGCTGAATAAGTCTAGGGTTGAATTACATGGGTTTATTTGAGCTGTCAGACTTTGGATTCTAGGGTTTGCTGCTGGTTTCCTTGCCTCATTATCATCCACAGCAGCATTTTCATCCATGCCAGCAGATACCATAATCTGAGTCTGTGTGAAATTCTAGGGTGTATTTTTGTGCTATCTAGGTCAGGTTCATGCATTCTGCATTTGTCCCTTAGCGCTAAGTTCTGCATATTGGGGTTGCGCAATTCATGTTATTCCCAAGAAAAATATAACATTCTCTTTCTGCTTTTGTTCCCAGGTCTGTGTATTTTCACATGCACATTCTAAGCATCCTGGTGTTGCTCCTGTTACCAATCAGACCTCAAACCCACTCTGTAAGAAGGGCTCAGAGTCAGACCATGCTGAACTCTATTAAAAGCAAAGACAAATGATGCCTCCAAAGAAAACTGCCAGCACTGGGAAATCAAACTGTTGTATTGTAAACAAACAAACAAGAAGAAAAACGGGTTGCAGGAGGATCGAAGTACAAGACAAGTGGCATTTCTGTTGACTATCTTAAAATCTTACTGGAGAGGGCAGAGAAGAGCCTGAATGACTGTATTTCAAATTATTCCAGTTAATGGAGATTTTACAGGCAATGTTTACAGGCTCATGGGGCATTTCATTTTTATAATAAATATTTTTATGAAATGTTTTTATATATTTAAACTTTTTCACAGAGAGGCATTTTTTCTCTTTTACAGAAATACACAACTATTAATCAACAAATAATCTTGTGATTAGAGAGAGGGACAGAAAGCAGCTAGTAAAGAGTTAGACCAGCTGCCCGATGGCCTGGCGCTGTGGGCAGCTAGCAGGGGAAACTTTTCATCTCTTGGTTGTGGAGAGAGATGGTGCAAGTAAAAGACAACAGGCATGGGGTTGCTCAAGGTGCTGGTGCTGACTTGTGCCCCAGCAGGGGGAAGGGGGAGCGGGGCTTTCCCCAGCAATCCCCGGAGCAGGGACTGCAGCCTGAGCTGGGCAGCAAAGGTACTTCACATCCTTCAGTGTAACACCTGCTGGTGATGAGGGCAAGACAAGTCCCTTGGGAGCACTGGTAGCTGGCTAAGCCAAAATTTAAAGCCAAGTAAAAGAAAAACAAAAGGCAGAAGGGGGAACTCAAATCTAGAGTAAAAGAAGGGACATACAGCCTGTGGTCTGTAGAGTTGTGCTTCTCTAATGACGCAGCTGGTGCTCATTGTTACATCAGCCTTACTTTGTAGTCTTAGAGTGATGCAGCACTTCCTTTTTGGTATCAAAATAAGTGAGGAGCCATGCAGGGTTAGTGTTTTAAAGCTTGCAGTTATGGGTTAAATCTGAAAAAGCTTTGTAGTGAATCAGACTGTTCTACTCAAAAACATCCCATCTTATGGAGGGGTTACATTCCAGCAGATAACACTAATAGGAAACCTGAACAGTAATTATCACAGCCATAATAAATAATTCTCTACAAAATATTGTGATGTGATATGATCACTACAAAAGCCAAGACTGAGTCCTTGTATGATCTTGACATCTGACTTAACTGTTGATGGAAGTTTCCCTGCTTGTAAAGTCCTTGACTTACAGGGATGTTTTGAGGCTTAATTCCTAAGTGCTTGTTGTGCATTGAGATAACCTGCTGCAAAATGCTGAGTCAGGGTTGGTTGTTTTTTTTTTTTTTTTCTTAAATCCACTTACCCCAGTAAAATAGACTGGTACCACACATCAAAACCAACTAAAACATTTTTTAAAATGTTTTCCAGGAATGCTTTTATCAGGATTTTGTAGAAGCAGTTTGCTTGTTAAAGTATTGGTATTGCTTTATCAACATGTAACTAATGTGTGATTGAGCAAAGAATCTGCTGTTTACGGCACTCTGATTTTTGTGTCAGATTAAAATTTTGCGGAATCCTAATGTTTTGAGAAGAAACAAATCAGTGAAACCAACACAAGTTCCAAACAAAGTGATTTTTTTTTTTTCCTCTTGATGGGAAGTTTTTGTCCTGTGACCACATCATGATTTAGAGCATAGTTCATGGGAGAGTTTATTTGCTAATTTATTTTAAAGGGCAAGATGGGATTAAAAGATTGATCTGAATAAACAATTTGCTTTGAGTCACCGCCTGGCATTATTGATTACTAACATCTAATGTGAAAAGGGGTGAGTGGGTGGGTGAAATCCCTCACGGTTGTGAGGGAAGATGTTCAGGTCTGCTGGATTTTATACAGCAGCTGAGCTTTCCATCTTGCTCCTGCTGAAGCAGACAAGGTGACCCCTGTGTGTTTTTGTGGTTGCTTTGCCCTTAACTTTGCTGGTCTTTTTTTGTCCTCATGCATGTGTTCTCCTTGTGGCACCAGCCTCAGCTGCATCTTAGGCATCTAATGTTTCCCTTGAGGTCTGGCTGTGCCATCCCTGTTTCCTGTGGGAGGGAGCCAGGGTGCATTCCCAGAAAGGGATGGGGACTTGGGTGCTACTGGCCCTGGAATCCTGTGGGCTGAAGCCAGCCTGCGATTGCTTCCCAGAAATGAAAGAATCAGTGTGAGCTCTGGCAGAGCCAGCAAAATTCTCATCAGCTCTGGGCTTTGGCAAGATTGCGGAAGGCAAATGTTCCCAGCAGGTTGGCCTTAGTACCTGCTTTGGAAAATAAGTGCTCTCAAAGGGGCTTGTGGGTCTGTACCTGCTGCTCTGTGCGCTGAGATCTGCCTGCACGGCTTGTGCCCTGCTCTGCAGTCCTTCCTGAGCTGTACGTTCCAGAGAGGCCAGGTATGATCAGTGGGGTTTCTCCTCTAGTGTTTCCCCAAGTGAAACTTATATCTGATGCCATTGAGTTCCGTTGCAGTTTCGGCTCCTGTAATGTGATGAATTAGTCTGGACTAGTGAGCAAACTCTTACTCTCCTGTCACGTTGTCTTCTCAGCCTGAACCTCTCCCTGAAAACAGGCTCCCTGGGAATCAAAGAGAACCGGTCATACGGACTTAATGTGATATGTTACATGAACCAAAATTGAAACTGGCTTTTTGAAACATTGCCTTTGCAGGGCAACTTGCTGGTTGAATTAGTCTTAAAGCTGGGTGGAAAAAAAGAAAATTAAAATCTTTGCTGTACTGTGTTACTGTGGACTAGGCAGCATACCTAGCCAAATGTGGCAGCCCTGCAACTAACACAGAGTGGATTTAAATAGCCGTGAAATATTCCTTTGAAAAAAAGGCTGTTAGCTTTGAGGTTACCTTGATCAATCTATTGTATTGAGCCTTCCTCTCCTTTTCTTCTTAGGGGGATGATATTTTGTTTTATTTAGAAGAGACTTGTGCTAGTAATGTGCATCTAAATTGCACAGGAGTATGTAACTCAAAGAGCCAAAGTAGAAATTCAGGTTAGAAAAGGATGATGTCAGGAACTTGAATTCTGGTAATTCTAATTCTAGTGTAATTTGAGAGTGTGCTTCAGTGATTAAAATACATGATGGTGATTACCAACATGTTATTAGTTTCTAATCCCTCTCTGGGTTCTTAGTGCTGCAAAAAGCTCAAGAGTTTCTAGAGAGATTCTGAAGAGAACAACAATCTTCATGGCTTGTAAGAGAAATACAGGACTTTCAGACAGAAATGGGAAAGGTAGATTGTGCTGGATGGACAAAGGTTGATTTTAAATAAGAGAATACCAAAAAGACACCACCACCATCACCCCCTTGGATTGAAGGCAAATTCTAGCTGCTGTTTTTCAGCATATTTTGATTTTTCTAAAATAGAAATTGAGATGCACTTGGAGGAGAAAACTGAATGAAGACTAAAACTTCATTTCAACTTAACTATGGGTCTGGTATTTAAAGAAGCAACAGCTCAGTAAGTTCTTCAGTGAACTGAATGCACAATGTATGTTTCTACTGTCCTGTAAGCTGTCCCCCCACCTTAACTACATTACTGCATGTCCACCTGGAGCTTGCCAAGCAATGGAGGCAGCACAGAAGTGGGATACAAGGTGGGCAGATATTTTTCCTCCCTGTTTGGCTGCTCTGTTTTGTGTGCATACATTGCACATAGCTGGGATTTTTGCATCACTTAAAATGAAGTAGGTGGGTGAGAATTCTGTAGATTTTTACTCTGTTGGTAGGTGTTTGCATAAAGCTGCACTTACCTCTCTACACACATGTAAAAGCAGGCTCAGCAAACCAGATCTAAGGTCTTTTGTAGAAATACAGGTTGAAATCCCAACACCCAAAGAAGTTTAGGGGCAAAATTCCTATCAGTGAGGTTAGTGACTCTTATATTTAAAGGCTTTATCTTCTTAACGCTGAACTGAGGACTTCAGAAAAATTATCTAGTCACTGCAGTAGTAAATAAAAACTTGTCTTTAACATTTAAGAGTAGAATCCCTATAGTCCACCTGCTGTGGACAGAGGAAGAGCATGTGTGTCTCCTCATGCTTGCCCAAGATGAAGTGACATGCATGGTTGCATATGGAAATAGCAGCTATCCTTTGAGGTACCATTCCCTTTCCTTATGTCACCGAACTGATGCAGTTCGGCTCTCAGGGGCTAGAGGCGTTCCACAGCGATGCAGAAGGGGAAGCCTTGCCTGACATCTCAGCATGAGCGCGAATGCACAGTGTGCGCTTTAAAAACGTCTCCTTTTGTGCGCCGTCGGCCTGCTGCTCCCTTTCTTCCCGGAGATGACAGTAATGATATGCATGAAGGGTTTGGATTTGTGCTGGTGAGACGTGAAGTGGCAGCGCCTTTACTCAGATACGTTTTCCAGTGGTGCCCTCTGTGGGCGAGCATTGGAGAGAAGATTCTCTTCCTGTGCCGAGTGGGGGACACTGCAAAGGCGAAGGGTTTTGCAGCAGCACAGATGCCCAAACTGCCCAAACTGCCAGGCAGCTGGTGGGTTTCACGTCTGTGGTGCTGCTTTGGGGCAGGAGAATGGGAGAAATCGAAGACCTTAGATAAACTGGGGGAACAACCCTGTTATTACAGGAAGAAATGCTGCTTTGTTCATGGAGGAAATGGCGTTTATATGCCTTAAGAACTTGGGGTACGCTTTTTTTCACCCGACTCAAATATGGTCTTGGAAGGGGATCACAGGATGGGGAAAATCAGTTCTGAGAAGTGCCCTGGTAGTGCCCTTGGGACCCAGTTTATTGTCCATCCATAGAACAGCTCTGAAAGTCAGTCCCCAGGCTTGCCTGGAGGCTGTTCTACTGGAGCACGGCTCCCTGTGCACCTGGATGAGGGGCTGTGCAGCTGGCCTCTGAAGCCCTGGCACCAATGGCAGGCAGCTGATCAGGAGCATGCCAAGCTCACAGTCAGTTTTCCTTATCCTTCTGTCAGATGCCTACAGGTAAATACTGTGCCACCAGTACTGGAAAAACAGCATGGAACACATCGAAGCTGAACCAGTCATGGTGGGACAGGATGAAGAGAAATGCTGCCACAGCCCAGACATGCTATGCAACCCTTGCCTTGTCCAGGGATGGAAACCCCTCTTCATCAGAAACATCTTCAGATGGTGACATTGTCACTGATCTGAGACAAATGGATTTCTCTTTGTTCATACTTACTCTTGCCTTGATGGCTTCTGCATTACTGCACTTTAGTTTTTCTGCTTTAATTTTTAATTCGTGTTTGAGAAAGATGGTGTTTCGTGGCGATTTTATATCTGATCAGGCTGATGCACTACTAAGGGCAATCTCAAAAGAAGTGAGTAACATGAGTATTGGAAGAGATAATGTGAACACATTCAAATTGATTTACCTGTCTGTTACTCTGATGTGGCTTTTTTTCCCCCAAGTACTCTTAAATAACACCTTCCAGTGTGGAGCAGATGGTGCAGTTTCCCTTGGAGGTGTATTGGGAAGCAGCTTGGACAAAGAAAGCCCATTTCTGACACCCAGAGGCCCCTCTGGCTGACCTGGTGAGTGGCTGCCCAGGACACTTTGGGGTGGTGGGGGTGCCATGTACTTCCTCCTTTTCTCTGGTCTGGGAACACATCTGTGATCCACAGCATGCATGAGAGAGAGAGAATTCTTGCAACTGTGGCCTTCAGCATGAAAACCAGAGTGCAGGGTCCCTCAGGTGTGTGAAATAAGGGGCAGTCCTCAAACAAATAATTGCATAGGTGGGGACTGGAGGCACAGAGAGGTTGTGACAATTGACTGTGAGCAGGCAGCTCATGCCACAAGAAGGAGCAAAAGTCAAGTTTTCACAGTGCCAGCCTATGGCTTCACGTGTCTGATGCCAGGGATGGTGGCAAGGTTTGTCTGCTGTTTTGGAGGGCACTGTGTTGGACCCAGCCCCCGTGGGAATGATTGCCTGCTACAGCATAGCTGAAGGACCTGGGTGGCACTGAGGGAAGGACTGCAGCCCCAAGAGCTGCCCTGCTTTTGGGGTATGTGTCAGTGCCTGATTGCCAGTCCTGAGCATTTCGGCTCCCGGCCTGGACTCTCCCAAGTTCCCCCCACCCCAATGAAATAGAGAGATGCTCTTGAAATATGAAATGTCATCAAGAATCTTTAGTGTCTTTATATTTGCCTTCTGATCTTGGCGCCTTTGAAGCCTGCGCATCCAAGCTGTTCCCAGCTGCCAAGGCCAGAGCGGCATTTGGAAAGTGCAGCTGTCAATAAAACCATTTCCACGCTGGGCCCAGTCCCCCAGTGAGTTTTGCAAATGATGTAAAGCCACGATGATGGGCATGGGAGCTCTCCTCTCTCCTTCCTGCCCAGTGTTTCAGCTGGCAGGAGTGGCAGAGGCAGAAGTGCCCAGAGGATGGGAAGTGGCAGTATTGGCGGCTTTCGGAGAGCTGGCTTCTGCGGAGCGGATTTGTTTGCAGCCAGCGCGTGGTCCCAGAGGCACGATATGGGCCTTCCTCAATTAGACTTCTTGACTGATGGCCAGTTTAATGAGCCTATGTACAGAGGGTCATTCAACATGGCAATTATACCTATAAATCTATTTGCAGCAGGGCTCGAATAACCTTTTGCGCACAGTTCTCCATAAAATGACTGTCTGATTAATTAACATTAATTTATCCACTGTGTGTAACCAGATGCAGTCTGTATGAAAGCCTCTGCTCTGATGTGCAGGGCGCTGTGTGAACTGGGAGGATTTGGGGATGGGAATGGCTCTGATGTTGTTTAAAGTCTCTCTTTTAGGTTTTTCCCCCCCACCTCTTTCTTCCTCTCTCCCTCTCTCTCTGGTCCCAGTTGATTAACATTCCAGGGCAGCATCATATAACAGGGGGCAAAATTCAATTAATTGAATATGAAATATTTATAACCCTACTCTATGTGTCTATCAGAGAAGGGTCCTTAATAGATCTTCTCATTAGCATGGACTGGTGACTCACTTCTCTGCTTTCACAGTCATTTGGAATTAAAATCCAATTAATCTAATGTCCCTGTGAATATTATTAAACTATTTGAAAAACTGCATAGAAGAGATATGAGGCAGGGGGTGAGGGGCTAAGAGAAGAAGAGGGAATATGTCTTGAGCTCATGAAGATTCATTTCTTCTCTGTTAAACACGTAGTCTGGAAAGACTAATTCCCTATTTTCTGGGAAGTGGATAGCTAATTCTTAATATCAAAAGACTGAGAATAGAAAAATAGTTCACTTTCTACAAGCAGAACTGTGTCGTCTTTGAACAGGCAAAAATATATCATTATATCCTCCTGCCTTTCAGGTTGCTCCTACTTCTTGGGTGCCTGAAGCAATGGACAGATTTACACAAGGTATTTAGACACCATGAGATAATTCTGGGGCTTGTTCCCAGCTCTTCAGCAGTGCTTAGCTGCAGGGTTGGCTCTGTGGCCAGAGAACCCAGTTGCCTGCCCTGAGGACCGGGAGGGCACTGTGTGTCCTTCCTGACCCTTGGAGAGAATTTTCCTTCCTATGGGAAGGGGAGTGTCGGAAGAGGCAGGGTGACACCATTCTGTCATGGAGTGAAAACAGTCAAGGCGTGTAGACCCCTGGGCTGGGAGGCACTCCTGGACTGCCTCGTACGGATGTAGCCTAGAGGACTATTTAATTGTTAAATATCTCTCTCTCTTCAGTGGATAGGGCAGTGACCTGAAACTCAGTGAGGAGGGATGTTAACTGTGAATTTCACATGCGAACTTTGAGCAGGAGACAAGTTTCTAAATTGAATATTCCCGTAATGGGAATGACTTGAGGACAAAATCCTTTAATGGCTCAAAGGAATTCAGAGACTGCTGCAAGAAAGTGCAAGTCAGGAGATAAATATTTCTGTGCTGGAAGAATATTCTGGATATCCAGATAAAAAAATGTTCCTCCTCTATTTTAGAAACAATGAAATAAAGTATCTAGCCACAAAGTTTGTTCTGGTTCTGTTTGCTTGCTTTTGGTTTAGGGGCAAGTGGCCTATTCCTTTGAACATTACCCCCTTCTCTTTTTTTCCCCTCTGTTAGAAGCTTAGTTCAAACATTACCACAGAACATAAATACAAATTAAGATACAACTACTGTACATCTGAATGTCTTTATGAAGCCTGATAAAGCCAGACTGTAGAGAGACCAAACGTACTTCCCCTGTCACAGGGAAACAAACCATGCAAATCTCATCTGCTCTGGACTTGATGCAGCAAATAAATAATAGGTGAATATATGTGTTTTTAGTTTACTGAGGGAAATTTATACCTAACATGCCCCTTTGCCCATTGTTGTAAACCTAAAGGTCACCTAGGTATGTTTAAATTTCTTAATTTACTAGCAGTGAAAATCTCGTGAGCAGTTTGATTTGGTGCTCATTTGCACCGAGGACTTGAAGACAGACCTGGCAGAAACATATTCCCATCCCCAGTAAATCTGAGCAAGACACCTCTTAATTTGAGCCACAGCTTTTCAGAGAGCAGAAACCAGGAACTGAAATCTTAACTGTCTTCACTCTGGAGAAACCACAGCACCTGAAATGTGGTGGCACCTCACAGGACAAACCCCAAACGCCCTGAGAGTGCAGTGTTGGTCTGCTGAAAGCTGGTGCTACTGCCAAAAGCTGCTGGTTTGCCTTGGTGGCATTACATACCTGTTTTGTGTGCCTGTCTTTCAATCTTTATTAATTTATTGCTGCTGACTTGCTATGATGGATATAGAGAAGTGACTGAATCTGAACTACAGGCTTAAAATGTTATTACCTAAGGCTCTAATTTGGTTTGCTTTTGATATTAGAAGAGATTGATTATGGCAAAACTCTGGAGCACAATCAAATTAAGAGAAGGAACAAGTTTTTCTTTTCTGTAACTGTGCTTTTTCTGCAGCTGGTCACTGGACGTTGTCCCCAGTTTATTCTTATTGCCTCTTCCATCCTAGCCAGAGATAAATGTGGTAGCTCTTCTCAGTGATTTCCCTCTCCCTTTGTCTGTTGTTTATGGTCTCTGTCCTAGCCTAGGCTCCAAGCCCCAGTGGTCAGGGACAAATGGTGTTGATTGCTCCTTTCCCTGGGAGCTTTGCAGCAGGAAAATAGAGAGAAAGGCAACAGAAAATGCACTTGTTCTGTGCCGTGAAGATTGCTCTCCCGCTTTGTGCTGGTATAAAATGACTGCTGCTGCTGAAGGGCAGTGGAAAATCAAATCTCTGGGTCTTTTTTTTCAATCTTTTGTGGCTCCCCTGCACACTTCAGGCGCTGTATTAATCATTATAATTTCTTCCACATTGCCACTTTGTCTGTGAGCTTCCTTTGAGCAATGTTTCCTGTTTTGTGCTCTCTTCCAGCAGGCTCCAGCTTTTCTGGAAGTGGCTGCCTGAGCTCTTTCCCAGAGTGAGGGTATGCCAGCCAGTGCATCAATCCACTTTTGTTTTCATTATGCCAGCTTCCTGCAAAGTTTTCAAATTAATTTTACTGCCTTCCTCAATTTTAAGGCCTATAAAAAGAACTTGGTTCTGCTTACCTTGGTGAACTGGGACCTGTTCAGGAATCTGGAGGATGCTTTTGCCTTGGTGATGGGGGTAGCCGTTTTCCCTGCCTGCATTCAGTGGGTTCCTGGCACTATCAGTCCCAAAATATCCGGACCCTTCCCCAGCATCTTCTGGGTCAGAGGATGGAGCTGTGCCTCGGATGTCACAGCCCTGTCCCACGCTGTGCTGGGTCAGGCAATCCCAGCAGGGCAGTCCTGAGCCTCACACCCGTGTCTCCATGCTCAACTGGCTCATTCCAAAAACGCCCAGCTGAAACTGGTGTGTAGTGGTGAGGCTGAGGTGACAAGTGATTTGATTTTCCTATGCAAAGTTTAAAAAAAAAAAAGTTTAGGTCTGTGTCTGGACTGCAGGTCGAAAGGGTACAGTTTGTGATGGACTTACATTAGCTTTAAACTATCTGTCTCTGTGGCAATATGGACCTTGGCGTGGGCTCAGAGCTGGCAGAGGTGAGGGGGGATGAGGACACCCTTGTAACTGTGACAGCTGCCTGCGTTGCACATGAAGCCAGGGCTCTGTGACTTGTGGATGCTTGTTGGTCTGTGGACAGCTGCCAAGACCTCCACGAGGAAAAGGAAAACCTGATGGTAGCATTACATTTGTGATTTAGACATCTTCACCACCAGTGGAAAAATGTTTAGTGGCCTACAGATCAGAAAATCCTTCAGGGCAGGATGCCTGTTTGCACTGGATAACCCTTATTTTCTCTTAGCTCTCTGCTAAGTATCTTTGAAACAGCTCCCCTTTCTGATGAAAGAAAGGATGTGTGTGTGGTAAAGCAGTCCAGAAAACTTTTGGTTTACTTGCAAGGGGTTGGTAAGTCTGTGATTCCCTCTCCCTTTCTAAGACCTGTCTCTAAGATTTAGGGGGTCAAAGCAGACTGCAGAGAATAACCATCCTGTGCCCCCGGAGTCACAGATCTGTGCCAGTGGAGAGTGGTTGAGAGCTGCAATAGATCACAATGGAGACAAACAAGATTAAGCCACTTTGCACCAGAGGGATGTCACAGAAGCAGCATAACTGAGGTTGCGGGAACCTCTGGAGGTTGTCCAGGCCTCCTTGCTGCCGCATGGGGCTGACACAGGGACAGGGGTGGGGGAAAAGGGCAAAATATTGATGAATGGGTCCCACAACATTCTTTCTCTGTCTCTTCTCGTTCTTTCTGTTCTCTCTTGTTCCCACAGTAAGAGGCCCTGCCACTGAAGTCATCAGAGTGGCACTGCCAGAGTGTCGTGTGGAAGAGACCAGAAGAGAGACTCACATCTTTCCCCTACTCTCAAGAACTTTTTGGGTGTTTTAAAAAACAGGAAGGGAAGAAACTTGTAACACTTTTATATTCACAACAAAAAAAGCAAAAAAGCTGCCAGTTTTTCAATTGGCTGAAGCCTCATGGTCTCGACTCAGACATTACCTGGTTTCCCCAGTCAGATGGTGAAAGGAGCTTCTCTGCCAGTGCCCACCTGCCCACCTGGTGCTCCAGATAAGGCTGAGACCTGGGTGGCTGAGAGACAGCCTACTTATTGTGCTTTTTCCCTTCCTAACATCAGGCTGAAAATGAAAATACCTTTTCAGCCCTGGTATTATTGCCTGTGTGGATGGCACCTTTAGTGTGTGCTATTCATTGCTGTAATAGCTGCACCTGTGTATAGCCGGCGCGCCGGCGCTGCGGCAGCTGCGGGCCCAAATTGCAAAACATTATTTTCTGTTTCCTGTTGTTGTTGCCATGAAGGTCCATTTATAACAACTGCAGACCTCTCTCTTTCAGCAGGACTCCCTGTTACACCTATTCCTCTATGCTGGAGCTCTTCAAAGAGCTCTGTCTCACTTGGGCATGTGCCTGGCTGTCTCCACATGCGTGTCCAGGGGCATCCGGAGCAGACGGGATGCTTGCTGTGGGAGCTGGTCCTGTGTGGTCAGCTGAGGGGCCAGGCTGAGCCCCTCATCACCACCACTCTGGGCAGTGGGCTTTTATGTGGGTTAGCACGGAGGCTCTGAGATGATTAATTCATTGTTCCTGGAATATTCTGCCCCTGGGTGCCTGTGTTACTGTGAATCAATTTAGTACTTTCGGGCCTGGATTAATGCAAGTGCCGATGGAGCATGCACAGGAGGAAGGAGGGGGATGGG
>VZTH01008332.1:173345-187222 GCA_013397815.1 Aleadryas rufinucha | reverse complement strand
GTGGGGGAAGTGGGGGGATACCCAGGACACAGCTAGCAACTCTTAAAAATGAAAAATACAGAGATGGAGTGTTTTAAGAACAAAATTCGATCATTTGTTTTTCAGTCCGCTCAGCTATCATGCTAAATTCAGTTCACTGAGAGGCAACGAGCTAGTCAGTGTTTCAGGTTGTGCCTTATAAATCAAGGCTGTAGTAAGGAATTTGAAATGTATATTGAGGCTGGCTGTTCTCTTACCTCCTGCTGTAATGAATTCATGTCTGCAGACAACAGACACAATTATTATGGAAATCGCACACACACACACACACACACACACACACACAAACACTCAGAGGAAAACGGGTTTTTTCAGAGCTCTTGCCTTAGTGCTCCTAGTCCAGGCCTCCTGTGCCTGACTGGGCCGTCACAGCTGGTGGCAGGATTTTTGCTCACCTTGTCAGGCAGCCGCTGGAGGACATCCCCCATGGCCTGCCCCGAGCAGCGGGCTGTGCATCCAGGGATACCACTGCTCCCAGCCCGCTGCCCTAAGACAGACACACCAAAGCTGTGTGTACATATTTAGGCTGCAAAATGGCTCAGCAGTGCAGTGGGAAATGGGGGAAATGATCATGCATCCATCCATTGGTCACTCTGAGGAAGCTGACTGTAATCAAATTAAGTAAATAAACCCTAATCCTGCTAAGTGTTCAAGCGTGATATTGTGGTGAAGGGAATCAAACAGTGAGTGAATAGGACTGATGCGATGAAAAGTTGACCCCTCCTGGACTCCATTTTGAAAGCTGGAGGGCGACTTTGAAAGCTGGAAAGGGAGTTTTTACAAAAGCATGCAGCGGTAGGCCAAGGAGCAATGGCTCTAAACAAGCAAAGTAGGTTTAGATTACTTGTTATGAAGAAATTCTTGGCTGCGAGTGTGGCAATGCACAGGAACAGGTCGCCCAGAGAAGCAGAGGATGCCCCATCCCCGGCAGTGTCCAAGGCCAGCTCGGATGCGGGGCGGGAGGGGCCGGGCGGAGGCCCGCAGTGCCCGGTGTGCCCGGCAGGGGGCAATGCTGCCCCAAGAATTCGGCAGATGGTGCTTAAAGCCCAAACCCAAACCCAGCGATTTCTTTACAGAGGCGACTGCAAAACCAAAGGAAAACGAGAGCAGAGCGCTGGGATCCTTTCCCCTTTCTTTCCTGCTTTTTTTTTTTTTTTTTTTTTTTTTTTTTTTTTTTTTTTTTTTTTTTTTTTTCCCTACAGGGAAACGTAGAAGCATTTATCTCTCTGCTGTGTTTAAAATAAGCCCTGAATTTTCCTTTCTGTGCCTAAAAGTAAAAGTGAACAGACCTTCAGCTCACTAGCAGATTAGGGATGAAAAGGTGTTCTCAGCACTGCCAGCCACTAATGCTTCTATATTTTGTGTCAGTGAAAGGGCTCCAATGGCTAAAATCCTGCAGCTTGCACATAAACTGATTTAGTTCTCCTTCACCTGAGGCAAATGCATTTCTTTCTCCTTCAGCCCCAATCACAAGTTATGCAGCTTTTTGTAAAACCTCAGGTTATGTTTTGTTTGGTTTTTCCTTTCTTTTGCATATGTTCTTTTTCATATTTTATTTCAAAGAATCACAGAATTTTTAGGGTTGCAAGGGACCTTAAAGATCATCTCATTCCAACCCTGCTGCTGTGGACAGGGACACCTTCCACTAGACCAGGTTGCACAGAGCCCTATACAATCTGGCCTTGAGCACTTCCAGGGATGGGGCATCCACCTGTTCCTGTACCCCACCAGGCTCTGAGTGAAGAATTTCTTCCTAATATCTAACCTAAATCTCTCCTCATTTAATTTAAAACTGTTCTCCCTTTTCTTATCACTATTTGCCCTTTATTTCCACATCATCATGGGCTCTTCCTCGCTTACTTTGTGTTAGTGCCCCAAAGATTAAGGCAAGGGCCAGAGTACAGTGGAGGCATTTCAATAATGCAGGGAAAAGAAATAAGTCTCACAAGAAAAATTGTCCAGGTAATGATATATCTGAGTGCTGCAACAAATCCTCCTTGAATGCTACTGCTTCATGAGAGTCACTGTAGTAGAAGCTAGAAAACATCAGTGTATCGAAGGCATTTTTTTTAGAGTTGTTTACGTGGGAGTTTCCTCAGCTCAAACTCCTTTTGGGCTGCATGCATACATGAAAGATGTTCTGGAAGTGCAAGTGAGGTACAGAAGGGGCTGGATGGTGGCGTGGTGCGAAGGGTGCTTTGTAAGGTTATGTGTATTCCATGGTCTGTATTCCTGACCCGAAAATGCTAGCAAGTAGCATTTGCAAATGCTTGCTTTTCTTTCAGGTCCTTTGAAAGTGGCCCCCAAAGTCCATTCTAGACATTTTCCTGAGGAGGCCAAACATCTGTGAGGGATGAGGCTGAGGGTTCATGGCCAACTAACCTCTATGTCATCCATTTCTTTTCCATCTCCTGAGAGTTCAGTGAGTGTGGCAGCAGCAGGGTGGGGAGCCCCAGGAAGGAAAGGAGAACCCTCTTTACACAAAACCAGCATAGCAGCAGGGGCAGCTTCCCTCACATGCACTGCTCCCCTCTGGAGGCACCTGACACCTGCATGCAGGATTTCCATTTGGTCCATCCCTTGGGATGCTTGGACACAGCTTTGAGCCTGCCAGAGCTGGTGTTAGCTGAAGTTACCTGTCCCAAACATGAGACCAAGGCCATGAATTGCTTCCAAAGAGGCTGTTGAGTGACTATTACTGATTGTAAGTAGCTTGCCAGGCTGAAACTGTAGCACAGTGCCCAGAGGCAATGAATGGTAGGTTCCCACATGGTCTTGTTCATCCCTATGTCTCTTGGCTTTTTCCTGACTTGCCTGCTCTGGAAGAAACCATTTTACAAACCAACAGGACAATGCTGATACATCATTCCTGTGGTGGGGAACAGCTTCAACTGGATTTCAAAAACCATACTGAGCCTTTGAATGTTCTGGTCCTGCTGCTCACATTTTTCTGTGTGCTGGGTAAGCAGAAAGAGAGAATCCTATATCCCTATTTTTAAAAAATTTAATTCCTAATTAAGAAATTAATTGCAAGGCAGAGCAAAGCAACGGATGTAAGCTGGCTTTACCAATAAGTTGTGTGACCACAGCTTTTTCGTGCCTTTATTTCAGAGAGGAAATCTTAAAAGATGGGTGAGGTGCACAGGGTTTGATCATGATACAGCAGCTCTTACCTCCGCTTCTCTGGCTAAAACCAGCTGAGGGCTGCATGGATGGCTGTTACCATCTGTCAGTTGTGAAATGATTTGATGGTTTCGAGTTGTATTTCTATGGGATGAGTTTCTATTTAACAAGAAAACACCAGTGAAACAGGCGCTTTTGCTAATCGTTAGAGGGGCCAGAGATTGAATAGATGATGGAAACTGAATTTTTTCTCATCTTGCTCTTGTCAACACTGTGTGAAAAATAGAGCAGGCCTCAACTCGGGAAAACAGCTTCATCAAATTTTGAACTTCTAAAGTTATTTTCATTGTGCAGGGACCAGAATGGACTTTTTTTTTTTTTTATTTCTTGTGAAATAGGCCATAGTATCCTTTAATGAAATTTGTTAGCAGGATAACTCTTGAGATATTTAATTTACTGAAAGCAGTCTTTTTTTCAGAGAGCAAAACCACTCAGCAGTAACTTTGTGCTAATTTTGTTAAAATGATGGCAAATTTTTGCCAAAAGCAGGGAAAATCCTGAAAAATGTCTTCTTTTTTTCAACTAAAATGTATTCAATGTGAAATTCTCAATTGTTCCCAGGTGAAAAATGTGTCCTAGCCATTATTCATTGATCATTCAAAGCCAGGTTTGGGGATGTTTTTATTTGTAATGTTTAGTAGCAACACTGGAAATCAGATCTTTAGCTGAGGTTCATTTGAACTCCCTGCAGTTGCCTGTCTTTGGATATTTTTACAGATTTTGAAGTGTTTACACCTTTTTTTCTCCCACTTCTTTTTTTTTTTCATTAGATCTACATCAGCAGACTTGAGGGAGGATTAGGATTGTTAGGACTGTTGTGAGCAGTGTTGCACAAGAATGTAGCAAGAGCCAGTTGCTGCCCCAAAGAGTTTTATAAACAGCACGATGAAGGCAGATGACATTTGGAAGTGGAAGCAGGCAAATGGAGACAGAGGAACTTGTCCAAGGTCAAAGCTGGGATGAAATCCAGATTTCCAGTGTCCTTGTCCAGGGCCTGAGTCATAACTGGCTCAGGTTTTTCCACCCTGACCCCTTCTTCAGTATTTTGTAGTTGGGTGCACTTTTCCACCTGCCTTCTCTCCCATTCGGCAACACCTCTTGGGGAGCCACGTCCTTCGTGGTCAGACCTGAGAGGAGAGGTCAGATGTCAGGAGAGATGGCTCAGCTGAGCGCTGAGCTCTGAGCTCCGAGCCTATGGCCAGCAGTTGCTGGAGCCATGTGCTTCGAGGGGATAGAGGAGAATCCCACAGCAGGCAGTTATGAAATGGCTCACCCCTGGGAAAGTTTCCTTTGAACTGCTGTCAATTAAAGGATGACTTATGGCCTCGAGCACTAGTTGATTTTTTTTTTCTTAATATTTACTATTTAAATTCTAGATGTTCCTGTTACCCAGACTTGTTTGTGCTTGGTCTGCCTAATTTAAGCTAAACCAGCTCCTCAGGGCAGAGTTCTGGTCTTCTTATGTTTGTTAATTGCCATGTCCCCCCTAAAATCATGCAGACTGTAATAAATAAAATAGCAATGCTGGGTCCTTCTGGTTTTAGCCAGTCATTCCCAATCTTTTCTTCTCTTTTTGGTGTTGGTTAGGCATACTTCTTGTGTTGAAATAATTTTTGTTCCAGACTTGAAAACAAAAGAAAATTGTATTTAAATGAACCAAATCTCATCCAAGGAGATGAGGACCATATTTGGGATGTCTGTATTTTTGTTTCTGTGACCTTTATGGTTTGAGCACCTGGTTCACCAAAAATTCCTCAGCAGTGAAATTCAGTATCAGGAGTCAGACCTTCAAGCAGGATAAATTCGGCTGCTTCCCCGACGGAGAGGGGAATTGAGGGCATGGCACCTTTGAAGCTGCTCCAGGGTCACCTGCCAGACAAGACTCATTTTGGGATGGCTTGTGGGATGGAATGAGTTCCTTAGGAAAGAGCTCCAGGGAAGTCACAGCCATCCTTGTGCACGCTCCTGGCCCAGCAGCCAGACTGGCTGAAAACAGTGCATGGTGGGAGAGGTGGATAACTCAGCTCCTCCTTAGATGAGGCAAAGAAGATGTAGCTCTTATAGGGTCTTTTCACAGCTGTAGTTTTGGATGACTTGGATACAACCTACCCTGGATCTTGCATGTGCTAAAGGAGGTGTCTGTGCTGAAAGGGAAATCAGCTGCCAGTGCTTTGGAAAAGGAAGGATTACCACCTCATCTGTGACACTTGTGGACCTGATGCAAGGTGTACTTAGCTTATGAAGGGTTTGGCACCTTTGTCATAACCCTTTGGATCATACACATCCACCACAATATTGTGAATGGCTTCTCCCCAGAGCATAACAAAGAAAAAAGATTTTTCAGGGCAAAATGAGTTTGTTTGATGTAGTAGCTTGAGTTTACATTTCACTGTGCTTGTCTAAATGTCGCTAAGCCAACTGTGAAGCAATCGAGGAAACCACATTGCAGCTACACAAATGTCGTGATGTAGAAAACCCAGCCTGCCACCCAAATCCAACTCTCCCTGGTCCAGCCTGAGAAAATTGAAGATAAACAAAATCTCATGTGAACTATGGTCCAACCCCTGTCTGCAGTTCCAGCTTAGATGGAAGATGACTCATTTGCTGTGGTATGATGGTGAAAATGAGCATCTGGATTGGGTTGCTAGCATGCAAAAAGCCACTCTGTGCATGCTGCAATCCTGCATGCTGAAGTGGGATCAAACACTGATTGTTTTAACAAATGGATTGCTAGAGCTCTTATCCATCTTCCTGCATCTCTTTTCCTCTCCTGCAGAGCCACAGACCAAGCTGGGAGAGGTCAGGCAGAGGACCTCCTACCCCAATACATGCTAGCCTGTATCCTCAGAGAGAAGCAAGCCCGCTGCCTGCCTGCTTGGGAGCAGTGCTCAGATGCAAGCCTTCACCACAGATGGCTGAGACTGAGTTTTCAGTTCACTGGGTCTGTTATTTCTACCCTGTTTGAACCAGAAATATGTTTGTTTAAATATTTTCTCTGAAATTTCACTTTTGGAAATTTGCCTTGTAGCATTTCAGAAGTAGATCACTTGGTCATTTATTTAATTTGGAAGCTAATTATTACAATTTTATGGTGTTCCTTGATGTCAGTTATCAGAACTATCCTGATAAGGAATACAAATAGTACAACCCCCAAAATAGACCACCTAAAAACATTTTGACATTAGATTCTCAAATATCATTTAAAACCTCAAAAATCTGACCTTAAAATGCCAACATGTTCTGGATTGAAAGCACCTAACTCATTTTTGTTTCATTCCAGTATCTTTTTAATGAGACTTTTATCAAGATCATGGCTAAAAAAGATTAAATTTGGTGAAGGCTTCGGTTTTGCATTAGAATTTCACTCTTAAATTCTGTTGCCACTACCCTGCACCTGCAGCAGAGACATTTATGAAAGGCAAATGTTTCCATTGATTCTGGATGAGAGGCGTTTGCCTGGGTCTTAGAGAAATGTTAAATGAAACATCCTGTTAAGGGTTTGATTTAATGCCACAGTGAATTTATCTTAATGTATCTTTATTTTCTCAGACCTATCTGGGCTCCAGCTCTTTTCATTAGGGGTAAATACTCAGAAACTAAGTCACTGCCTACTTACATGTCATACCTGACTGATCCAAGCCAAGAGGGATTTATGATGTCAATATTAAATATGATATGAAATATTAACATGTAAATATGATGATGAAGAGTACCAAGAGAAAGCTTCTGCCGTACTTCTGTGTAGCTTTCATTGCTCCTTCTGAGAGGAAAGAGCTGAAGGAGAGAGCAGAAGAAGACAAGGTTAGGAGATAGGGCAGAAAGGCTCTAGGTTTAATGTCGGATGTGGCAAATCTTGAGGTCATTTTAATTTCTGATGGTGGTGAGTTCCGCACCACATGAATCATGGGTGTGTGGGAGAGCGGCCACGCGCTGCTGTCAGGAGGAGATGGATGGCTGGAGGGAGAGGTGGGCTCCCAGGTGAGCCTGGTGGGGCCGCGCGCAGCCGCAGCAGGTGGCTGAAGCCTCTCTCTGGCTGCACCAAGGAGTCTGCATCCCACTGGCAGGATGGGGGTGGAGGTTTGTTCCCAGGGACCAGATGTGCTGCTCTGCTTTGCACCACTGCATAGCTGCTTTGGGTTTTTCTGTGTGTTTTTTTTTTTTTTTTTTTTTTTTTTTAATAACAGCAGGAAGCGTCAAAACCGTGCCCACCTCACTCACCCTGGGGACAAACACCAAGCCATCGTGGGCAGGTGAAAAGCACTTTGTTTTGTACCTGCTCTTTCTTATCTCACAGTGCTCAACCCAGTCTCCAGGGTGCAAAGACTGACCCCAGCAGTCGAGTGGGCATTGCCAGGCAGAGGAAGACAGCTGAAACCAAAGAAGCCTTTCCCACAGGTGGCTAGTATTGCCAATGTCCTGTCAGGACACACATGGGAACAACACAAAGCTGCTCACAACCCATCCTTCCAGAGACCCACCACTCCTCCTGCCAGCCTGGCATCCAGAAATCCTTCTCGTGACTGGACCAAGAGCTGGGTTTAAACTCTGGGATGGCTGAGGCTTGCAGATGGCCTGCACAGTTCACAGAATGCTGCTGCTGGCCCTTTGTGTGAGGCTCCTCATCACAGGACAGCAGCGAGGTGGCAGGGCTGTACTTCATCTCATCCTTGGTTGTCCCCTCCTGTCTCTGCACTCCTTGCCCTGTGCTGAACAGGATAGCAGAGTGAAGATAATGATCCTCATTTGTATCAGTTAAGGTCTCAGCCCACTCTGGAATTTACTTCATTAGGACTGTAGGCTGAATTTATTTTCATTTCTCCTACTCTAATGCCTTGCTGCAGTGTAACTGAAGCATCTCTTTTTAGTGTACTGAAGTACCAGACTTGTCTCTTCTCATTTCTTTTAACCTTCTTCAGGTTTCTCTTCCGCCACTTCCCACTTCTCTTTCTCTATCTTCTTTTTGTGAGCTATTTACCTACTTCTTTATTCATCCAGCCTCTGATGCTGGGCATCAACTGGATTCATCATCTGGAATCATCCTCTGCTAGCAATGGAAAGGCAGCAGGCAAGGACGCCTGACACACTTGGCACATCACTTGGCCTGTGGGTCAAACCCTAATCTCTCTGCAGGGGACAGGTGCATATCCCTTTTCCCCCAGCTACAGAGGATCAGAAAATGTACTTCAAGTAAGAGGCTGAGGGAGTGCAGAAAGCTCCCACTGCCTCTAGGGCAAGGAATAAAAGAGCGGAAGAGACAAGAATCAAAATTTAAGAAGCAGGGAAGCAGGTGGGACACTGGGAGTGGAGATCAGGGCCCATTGCACAGAGGGGTACCTGTGCATGCTGCAATGCAGCTGTGCATATCCTATCCTGATGTGGTCAAAAGCCATTCTTCCTGCCCAGCCCTGCTCTCCCTCCAGCCAGGGGCTGGGATGGGAGTGGCCTTTGAGAAGCTGCCCAGTCTGCAAGGAGGCTGGATCCTCCCATTGCCCCCTACTCCCATTCGTGCCTTTGACGGAGGAAAAACAAGACAAAGGAAATTTTTGAAGTGGCCTTCTATGGGTCGCTGCCTCTCAGCACTTTGGCCCGGTGCTCCCTCTGCTGGGAAAAGTAAAGAGATGAAAATCAACACAAAATAGGCAGAACTGGCCTGGAAAGTGCTAACATGATATTACACTTTCCACTCTGTCACATGCCTGTGTAGCCGTAGTTGCAGCCACTGACTGCCTGTGAACACACAGAGAAATTTGTTTGTTCTTTGTTCCCATAGGTTTTCCAGTGAGTCTATGCTTTAAAAGAGATGTACGGACTTCTTTCATGACAGCCTGGCTTTACTATAGCTGGGCTTGTCCCTATGTTTGACCCTAGCATGGGACTCTTTCCAAATCCTCACCCTAAACTCGGTGTGCCTGGAGATGGTGGCTCAGCACACCCATCACTTCTTGCCTTTACACCTGGTATAAGACCCTTAGAAGCTTCCTAGGGGCAAAGAAGTCCTTCATTGTGGGTTCCCTTTACAAGTAGCACTGGTGCTGCACTATAACAAAAGAAATACCTGTTTTGAATGAGGGAAATGGCAAGGTTTAAGTGTGTGTGCTTGTGTGTTGCAAAAGCCTGCATCTGCATGTGTGTTGTCAATGGCCGGGAAGAAAGTGTGCGCCAAGCTCTTCATCTGTTTTGGAGGTGGTGGCAGCACGTTTGCTTCTATAGAAAGCTTTATAGACTTTTTTTCCCATCAATGGGCAGTCCCTAACTGCATTTATTCATTCCATTGAAACAAATGAGTCTGTGGCTGGATCTGGCTGCATGGCCTTCAAGGGAATTTATTCTGTATCTTTCGTGTTAGTGATATCTGTGAAAAACAGGAAACTGTTTTCCCATCTCATTCACATAATAGATAAGATGAGAAATTAGCTGCTGGATGAGCATCCCGGGGGCTGTTTATTTTGTCACAATAAGTCAGGCTGTGCTACCTCCTGTACACACATACACGTGCACCAACACACACATACACACACATAGACACACACAAGCACACTCGCGCTCCTGCTGTCTCTCTCCCAGGGTCATTTTCTCTCTTGAGAGTAGCTCTGCCTCATTGTGAAAAACCTCCTGATTTGGAGAGATTTTTCTCCCTCAATTTCTCTTCTCTCTTGCTTCATCCCAGAGCTGCTGCCTGTGGAGTGCCTGGGCTCCCAACAGCTGGATATGCGCACCCCTAAAGGAGGAAGGTTTGGGTGAGGAGTGGATTTTCACCAGCACAACATGGTACATAACCCCTCCTGCTGGCTACTCTTCCTCCTTCCATGTTCAGGGCCAGGGACCAGACAGGAGGCCCCATGTGCTGCTGTGGTGAGCCCTGGACACTGACCCCCTTGGATGACCTCCACATCTTGATTTTTCCCCAGCCCCATGAGGACCACACTGTCCTTCTGCACTTCTCCCCCTGCAGAGAGTGACCAGTGCCATGTCCAGGTATGAGGTAACCCCCGGTGACAGGCAGCACCTACTTTCTTTTGAAATTTGCTTTTCCCACCACCTAACATTTTGCCCACTTTGAGACACTTTTTCAGTAAAATAAAGTCAACAATGGGCAGAATTTACCATGTCCAAGAGATGTGGTTAGTCTTTAGGATGAAACAAAAGTATTCCCAGGAGGATGCTGGAGAAGGAAAGGGTGCTTTGCCCTCCCTGCAGTTGTCTTCCTGCAGACCCGGCTTGGGGGAAAGCTAACAGCCTTGGAGCAAATCTGAAAAAAGGAAAGTGTAGTCAAAGCAGAGGTTGGGTTTTTTTGTTTTGTTTTGTTTAATGTTTAGAAAACTAAAGAAAAGGAAATCAATTATGAGGCCTACCTGAATTTTATTTCCTCACCAAAAACCAAATTACTCAGCAAACTTATCGCTTGCTATTGCAGGCCTTGGTATTAAAGAAAACAATCAGGCCAGCAGGATTAATCTCTGACAGCTGCCTTATCTTTAACTTGCACCTTTGTTATTTTCTGATGAGCTTCTCTTTTTTTGCTGCCACGTTGTACCATACCTCACTGGTTCCTTTCATTTTATCATCAGGCAGGAGCGGAGGACCTTTCAGTTTATTAAAAAACCTTTATTTGTGAAGAACAAAGAGAGGGGAAAAAAGGCAAACAATGAGGTCAGACAATCTCCTTCTTGCCAGGAGTCACTCACCTGTTATTTAGAGTGTTATCAGTTAGAGGAGACTTGCATCATTGAAAATCAGTCCCTGACAGCACACTCTGTAAATGCACACACACACATGTACGTGCACACACACAAAAGACCCTCACGATTGACTCATACCAACCTCCAGACAAGGTCCTCTCTTGCCAAGGCTATAATATTTTCAGTGGAGGAAGTCCATTCTCGCTCTGGCTCGGGGGTGGCAGTCAGGGTGTTGGTGCAGGAGTATGGCTTTGGCAAGTCTAGCTGTACCAGGCTACCTGTGTCTCAAGCAGTGTCCTCTTCCCCCCCAGGAAAGCCTCCTGCCCTAACCTGCTTCGTGCTCTCCTGGCAGTGCCTCTTGGCACATAGTGCGACTTTGAGATTTTCAAACAACAGCCTTCCCTTCTGCTATGCCTCTCCAGTTCTGCTTTGCTAAAGAGGTTGATTCAGGTAGCACCCAAAATGGCTTTGTCAGGTAGGTGTCATTTCTCAGCTGCAGTGCTCAGGGTTGTGCAGATGCCAATCCCCTTGGTGCAGGAAATGCCTCCTGCCTTTGTCAGGTGGGTACATCTGTGGAAGTTTTCACAGAAGCTTGTGTAGTTTTGTGAAGTTTTCACAGAAGCAAGATGTACTCTGATTGCAAAATGTAGAGCTGGTTTCCTGTTCTTTATGTAACAAGTCCAGCTTGCAGTGTTTTTTTTGTTTCTTCTCATCCCATTGAGTTCTGGACTCACAGGACGTGAACTCAGGAGTGAGTGAATTCGAGTTAGTGACATCACACTGGTTCCCTAGGATGCAGAGCTGCACATATAAAAACAGAGTTACAAACCCAGGCTTCTCTTCCTGGAGTTTGAAGAGCAAACCATCTTTGAAGCTATCTTTAAGGAAGAACTTGTTGAAGATGTTGAGATTATTGGTGACTAATGTGTGACATTTGGCAATGGAGTTAGTGCCACTGAGAAATTTTTCAGCATTTAAGAGACCTAACAAGAGAATCAAAGCACAAACCCCGATCAACCCTAAAATAATAATAATAAAATGGGGTTACTCAACTCCCACAAAAACTAAAAAGGCCTGGAAAACAAAAGGTGAACCTCTGGATACAGACCTTTACCCTGCTCTGTCAGTGTGGTTGGAGACATAGCCATGTACATGATGATAGAAGACAGGATGATCTAGCACTACAAACACTTTACTGGCAGAAGTTTAAATTGGTCTCCTGTAAATCACGCTGCCAAGAGTGGTGCATGGCATTCTTGTCCTTTGCCTCTCCTCTGAACCAGAGGGGGAAGCAGATGGTGTAAACCTGTTTCTCCCAGAACTATGCCAATCCTCATCACAGGAAAAAAGACCAAACCTTCTGCTGTCTGTTTGAGGCAGCTTTCAGTCCTCTTTATACCACTGGAGACTCCCTTGACAAAGCTTTTTGAAGGTAAGGAAAGCAGAGCTCCAAAGGGCTGACATATCCTGCTCTTTCCTGATAAAATGCTTTGGGGCCCTGGGTTTCTCTCCTTTCCTGGGTCTTGGAGTGACTTTTCCAGTGTGTTTTGTCCATGGTTTTGTCCTGTAAGCTCTAGGCAAGAAGTCTTCTCTGCTACACATGTCTACAGAAATTGAAACACAATGTGGTAGGTTGAGCCTGAGCTGATGGACAGCTCGTTTGACCAGTGGCGCTTTTCAGAATTTCCATATTTAAAGCCTGGAGGAGACAGGAAGTTTTTCTTTTTGGGGTTTTGCCGTTCCTGCGGGAGGGGGGAGGAAATGGGAGGCTGGAGCCTCTTTTTTCNTATTTCAGGCTGGGGTCTATTCACCCTTAAAAAAAAGACTACCCCATGTGTGGCCCATATGATCCTCTATCCATGGGAGAGCTGTTTTCCCGGTGGCAGCTTTAATCCCAGGGGGGGCTGTCGGACTGTGACTGATACGGTTTTGGGAAACCACGGATAGCAAAAGAAACCTCTTTCTCCTTAACTAGTGGAGAGATTCTTAAAAATTGTGAATACTGACCAAAAATTATGTAATGTTATCCTTTGTGCTGGTTTGGGGAAGAGTAAAGGGAAGAGGGGGGTGTGTGAGTAAAAAGAGGGATTTTGCTTTAATTTCTTGGTATTTTCTTTTCTCTTTTAGTTCTGTTAATAAACTTTTCATTTTCTTTAAGTTTTGAGCCTGTTTTGCATTCCTCCAAATCTCCTATCTCACAAAAGATAAAGAGGTGAACTGAAACCACTACACGCTACAACTGTCTTTGCATACCCAAAAGCAATCATTAATTATAGCTAGTTTATTAAATAAAAATATACACAGATCTCTATCTAAAAAGGATATAAGTGTCCCTAAAATGATGTGTTTCCAGACTGTGGAGTTACACGAAGAAATGCTTTTAGAAATCACAATCTATTTACCTGTGTGTGTGTGTGTACATTACATACATGTGCCTTTCAACAGAATCAGCTCTATCATCTGGATATTTTCAGCAATCTGCGTCTCTTCTTTTTAGGAGTTTTCATTTCTGCTCTGGAAGTATTATTTAGTTTGACTGCTCAGTTCAGATATGCAATGTTCACACCCAGCTGAAAAGAACCTGAGAAAATGAGCAGAGATGGTTACACCAAAGGGGGGGGCTACAATCTGAAGAAAAGGAAAAATAGGATAGTTCTTTGACAAAGGAGACTTTGGGATCTCTTTCGTTGTGTTTTTGCACCCCAGGTTTTGTTGGTGGTTGNCTCTTCTCTTCTCTTCTCTCTTGTTCAGTGTCTCTGTCCTTTCCTCTCCAGACCAATGGCAGTCATATATTGCAGTGAGCTCTCAATACAGGCTTGAAGGACACATGAGACCTCAAGAATCCTCTTTCAAGGAATTTGTCAGTGGCATCCCATAGCATGAGCTGAGGGAAACAACTTGTTCAACTCCCTTTTGTTTGGCCATACCTACTTAGTCCTTTCTGCAAATACACTGTTTTTGTCTTTGCTTCCCTGG